>LZPO01066362.1:239517-256057 GCA_001675575.1 Neotoma lepida | reverse complement strand
ATTTGAAGACAATATAACTGGTTATCTCAAAAACTTGAAGGCATCTAAAAAAGAAAAGTATACAATATAATATGGTCTTTATCTCTGCATTAAAACTGCAGTGCTAGTACAATGTGAAACATAAATATGATTTCACTTTATTTCTAATAATATTTTGCCATCAAAATAATGTTTGTTTTGCTGAATTTTTGCAAATAGTTCACTATTTTTCTTCTTTACTTTGTTAATTAACATGGTAAATTATATTAATTGTTTTGATGTTAAATCATCTTTGTTTTCTGGAGTATAAACTTAATACATGAGACTTTGTTTTCCATATTCTTACTGGCTGAACTTTATTAATTTTTTGTTCAGTATTTTTACTTATATGCTCACAGGGTTTANAAATCTGTAATGTTCTTTTGTTTTGTTGTTTTGGCTTTGATATCAGTGTCACTATGGCCTCAGAAGAGTGGGAAGGCGTTCCCTGTAGAAGACAGAGCACCTGAGTTTACAGGGGCTCAATCAATCACTAACACCCACACAAGGCTTTCTTCCCAGACTTCTGAAGGACAATGGCCAAGTTATGTAATCCACCAAGGTGCCATCAACAGATGAATGAACCAAAGGTATGTGGTGTGTGTGTGTGTGTGTGTGTGTGTGTGTGTGTGTGTGTGTAAAATGAAGTTTTTCATACACATATAAAAAAGGAATAAAATTATGTCATTTGCAGGGAAATGGAACTGAATCATCTTCATGTTAAGCAAACTAATCCAGCTGTTTTCATTCACATGTGGACTCCAGATTGAAAACAAAACCCTGAAAGGAGGACTACCTGAGAAAAGGTAGGGAAGGAGGACAGGAAACTACTGGGAATGGAGGCAAAAAAGTATGAGGTAAGCATTAGTATGATCAAAGTATATTATACACGTTTAAAAATGGCACAACGAAAGCCACTATTTTGTACACTTAATAAACACTAATTAAACATAAAGGAGCAGGAAAAGCAGCAAGCCCAAGGGAAAGGTACTGGGTAAGTACCAGGCCAGTCTGCTCTACCCAGACAAACACTTCTGTGGGGCCTGAGGGCTAGCACCACTCCCCACCATTTNCAGCCTAAGGTAGAAAAGTAGAAAGTTAGTAAATAATTACTTCTGAACTATTCATTTAAAAGGACTGTATTAGACTGAATTTTCTTGCCTTCCATATCTGATAAGACTAATCAATAAAACCATTTACCTTGGAATTAATTTTGTGAAAGTTTTTATTCTCACTTCAAATACTATATATGAGGTTATTCATGCTTTTTTGCTTTCTCATGAGTCAATTTTGATAGATCTTTTTCAGAGAACTTATCCATTTTACCTAAAAGCACTGTTTGCAAAACAATGTTTGGCATATTCTACTATTTTGTTTCTAATGTCTTGTGGAGGTCTCTGTAAACACCAGGGTGGCAGAATAACGATCCACCCGAGGCAAGGAATTCCAGTTCAACATGCCTTAGTTAGCTGGTGTTGGTTCACACTTCTAGAGCTTGACCTCAGGCAGTTTATTGTGAGCATATGAAGTATAATACAATTTGGAAAAAAGATTTCTGGTGTAATTCAATCCCCTTTGCACAAGGAGGTATACTTCGCAAAGTACATGCAGCTTCTTCCAAGAAGATAGGTTCTAGAGATAGGCTACATGTATTAACCTCGAGGGCCTGGGGAGGATCTGGTCATTTGGGCTATTAGCCACCTCTGGTCCTGGTTGTGGGAGCCTGGGGGGAGCCCCTGGTTATACAGATAATGCAAAGGTCACTTAGACTATCCATCACTTCTGATCCCGCTTGAGGCCTGGCCGTACAGATAGCACAGGTCACCAGGCTATTGACCACCTCCATTCCCAGCCTTCTTGGTGGAAAAACAGGTTATACTTCTCCAGTGGTGGTGCACGCCTTTAGTCCTAGCACTCGGGAGGCAGAGCCAGGAGGATCTTTGTGAGTTCAAGGCCAGCCTGGTCTACAGAGTGAGATCCTGGACAGGCACCAAAACTATACTGAGAAATCCTGCCTCAAAAAACAAACGAACGAACGAACGAAAGAAAGAGAGAAAGAAAGAGAGAAAGAAAGAGAGAGAGAGAAAGAAAGAGAGAGAAAGAGAGAGAGAGAAAGAAAGAAAGAAAGAAAGAAAGAAAGAAAGAAAGAACGAACGAACGAACGAACGAACGAACGAAAGAAAGAAAGAAAGAAAGAAAGAAAGAAAGAAAGAAAGAAAGAAAGAAAGTCAGTCAGTCAGTCAGTCAGTCAGTCAGTCTAACATTCCTGGTTTCCCCAGTGCTATTTGTGAGCCCAAGGACCTTTGTGCTCCCAACAACGTCTATGGTGTCTGCGACGATAGCCTAACCATGGAAACAGCATTCATTCCTGATTGGTAAGCTATCTTCTAATTACTTCCTTCTTGATATATTTAGCTTAAAAGCTTTATTCAATTTTGCTGATACTTTCCAAGAACCAACTTTATAACATTTTCAATTTCCCTTGCAATTCTTTATTTGATGTATTTATTACTTCAAGGCATTTTTTCCAAAGCCTCAACCAAGGCTGGACTAGAACTCACAATGCAGTCCAGCCCCCTTAAGTACTGGGATTATATAGTAAGCCACCATGTACCAACAGCTATTTTAACTTTTTTATAGTTTGATTGAGACTTGCTTTGCTATCCAGGATATAAATATCCTGTGTACTAGAAAAGACTATGTATTCTGTAGTTGTTGAGTGTTCTATAAACATCAATTCATTTAACACAGTTACTGTCAATAAGAACTTGGACATCATTACTCATTTTCTGTCTCTCTGTCCTATCAATTTGCAAAAACCATTGAAGGATCCAACAGTCCTTGTGGAATTGCCTTTTTACTTCAAGAACTCAAAAGAAAAATTAATTCTATCATTTTATTTCATGTATTTGAAGCTTTGTTATGAGGTGCCCAAAATACATAGGGTAAGTTACTGCTTTAATGTTGGGATTGTTATGTCTTCCTAATGTAGTATTCCTTTGTCATGGAGCATCCTTCATCTCATGGGAATTTTTATTGTGAAGTCTACTCTTAATGACGTGTCCATTTTAGGTTTACTATTTATACACTGTACCTTCTCTCATCCATTTATGTTCAACCACTCTGTACAAATTACATCTACAGACAGTGAACAGTAAGCTCCTGCTTTCATCCCTATGATAGATAATGAGCATCTAAAGCACTTGCACTACAGCTGGGCTATACACTTACTCTTTTTGTTTTCCATTTATCACCTCCAGACTTTTGAGAAGTTCCTCTAGGCCTTCCTGATTGCTTTTTTTTTTTTAACTTAAATGATTTTTTTAATCTAATTATTTATTGGTGATATACATCTCTCCATTATTTTTTAATTTTCTTAGTGTAAAATCCTTAATGATTCAGACTATCAGTTATATTGCACAAGTTCCTGTAAAACGTAAATGCTTCCAATTACGTAGGTCACTTTCTCAATCACTCTGTCTTATTTCACAGCTGATACATGTTACAGTTAAATATTGTAATAGAATATTCTGGGTTGTTTTGTTTTATTTTGAATAAATACATCATTTTAAAGATATTAGATGAAAAATAATCTCTATGGTTTGAATTATTTAAATTCCAGTTTTCCATGGTGTCATTTTTCCCTCAGTGCCTTCAAACTTTTCTTTTTTATCTCTGGTGTCTAGCTATATGACTAAGTAGACTTAGTCATGATGCCCTAGTTAGGTTTTCTGTCAACCTGACACAAGTCAGGGTCATTTGGAATACGGGAACCTTGACAAGATGTCTCCGTCAGAATAGCCTATAAGCAAGACTATTGTGGGTTTCTTGATGAATGACTAATGTAAGAAGGCCCAGCCTACTGTGGGTGGTCCTGGGGTGTATAAGAAAGGTAGCTGAGCAAGCCATGGGGAGCAAACCAGTAAGCNAGCTNCGTTTCTCCATGGCCTCTGCTTCAGTTTCTGCCGCCAGGTTCCTGCCCTGACTTCCTTTCATGATAGACAACTGTAAGCTGAAATAAACTCTTTCCTCCCCAAGGTGCTTTTGGTCATAGTGTTTTATCACAACAATAGAAACCCTAACTAAGACACATGGTAAGAAAACATTAAGGTCTGCCACCAAAACAGAACAAAATGGCTGCTGTTTTTCAACTATCACCATCCAAAGTACATGTATATGACTTTTTAACATTGGCGTTTGTCTTTTTCCTTTCCAGTTTTATTATCTTTCTTCATGCTAAATAATTTATATTGTTCTATCTTCAAGACTAGTGATGTTATTTCCAATGACAGCTGTAAACAGTAATTTTTTTTNAAATTTTGGATACTATATTCCTCATTTCTAGACTTTTCATTATTGTTCTTTTTCAGACCGAATTTTTACTAAGATTTTTATCTATACAGTAACTTCAAGAATATTTTCCTTGATGTCACTGAGCCTAGCTGTAAAAAATAGTATAAAACCTTTATTGGGGGGAGTATAGATGACATTTCCCCTTGTTTTCTCAGACATTAGTAATTCTGAGCTAAAACCTGGTCACTGTAAACTGTATTCTGAGACTTTCAATACTGTTATATCCTCTGCGGAATGCTCGCTTTCTGTTTTCTGAAGCACATAACTAAACTCAAAACCCAACTATCTTTTTTTATAGAGGACAGCAGCTGGAAGAGGCATATTCGGGATCAAGAAAACATCTAGGAGCTTTGATGTTTGTTCTACACATGCTTACTTTTAGGAGTTAGCCAAACAGGTAGAGTTGTGTACAGCATCTGGGACTTGTCCTCTAGAGCACTCTCCTCTGACACATTTTACCTCTAAATCTCTACCTCCTACAAACAGCTATAAACTCTATCTTCTCAGTCATCAAATCAGGAACATGATCAACTACAGACTGGTGTTACCACTGGAACTTTCCAGCATACCTGTGTACAGACACATATATGACTCCTCCTGATGGACTGTAGGCAGTATAGTCCTTGGTCATGGTGTTAGCACAGCAACAAAGGCAAACAAGGACAGTCAGCAAAGTTAGTGGAATATTTTGTCCAATGACCAGGACATTTGTAGACAACAAAAAAGTCAAATTTTTAATAGAAATTGTAGCAATTCCTGGAGCAAGATCACTTTTCCCAAAATAACTTGACATTTAAACCAGAAAACATGAATGCTTAACATTTCTTTTTCTTTATTCATGACTTTCCTTAACAGTACTTTAGGTTTAAAACCTATTCATTTGTCCAAGAAAATATCCCTAAAATGACTCAGTATATTTATGTTTTAGTAAAGACATTTTATTGCTGTTATTTCTTTTGTTTTTATTATTTGTGACTGTGTATTAAACTCCACCTAACAATTTCTCTATTTTATCTGACAGATTCCAGGTATCATTTTCCATATAAATTATGCTTTCTTAGCTAGAAAGACACTTTGATAAATAGAAAGACACTATGAAAAAATGAAGAGAAACCACTTTGTTAAAGAAAAGCCATATATCTGTATCACNTAAGCATAATATAAATCATCAAAAGTTCTTAACTTGTGAATATTTAATAGAAATAGCATTTTTCTGAGAAAAATAATGCTTCACACATTATGATAGTAACAAATCAGCAGGAAAAAGCAACACTTTGTTAGGACAACATATAATCTTCATATGTCTTCCTACATCAGAAAATGGGGTACAAGTAAACATGCCTTATTCTAGTTACACCTCTAATATAACAAAAGCACTTCATTACATTATAAATTATAGTCAACTCTCTGGCTCATATGAAAGGAGCCTATTTCCTACTCATTCAGCATCAGGTAATACCAAATTCAAATTATTTTTCTATGATGCATTTGTTTTTAGCACACCTCAGATTCACCGTTGGATTCACAGTAAAGGGTATAGTCATAACTTTCAAATCAAAATGATTACAAATACATTAATGCATTTCTACTGAATGAGAAAGTCAGGAGAGAAAAGCATAGCCTTACCTAGAGTTAAGAGTGGACAATTTCTTAAAAATTCATTTGTTATTTATTTTAAACTAAGCAAAAATCTTCACTACTCTCACAAATTCTGATTGTTACCAAGTTGATTGTATTAAGACATACCTAGAAATGCACACACCCGTGTGAACAGCTGTGAAGTGCTTCCAGAGACAACTACATGGTGCAAGGCCTGATCAAATGATGGACTTCACATGCTGGCACACTTGTGGGGAAGGGCAGAAAGTCAGGCCTAGATGGAGGAAGTTGGCCACAGGGCACAGGTACTTGGGTGCCCTATTTGCCCTGGCTCAGTCCTACATTCCTTTTCAGTGCTTCCTTCTCTCCTCTGCCATGCCCTCCCTGCTGAGCTGGACTGAAACCTTCGAAACATTAACAAAAGGAGAAATCTTTCCTCTCTTTGNTTCAACTTTTCTGCAGCGAGCCTACTATGAAAGACTCAGGGTGAAGCTTCCCTTTTATAAGTTGTCTCAAATTAATTTTGGTTCTCATTGCTATTGAGATGAAAATTTATCAATTACATCAAAGACTCACACATAAAACAGTACTTCCAGATAAATAATAATCTCTAACCTGAGGGGGGGGGATCTGAACTCAAAGTCTTAAAACAGTCCTATGTTCTTCCTCACAGTGCTACCTCCATCAGGTCACCCTGTAGACAAGTCTGTAGGGCATTTTCCTGGTTGCCAATTGATGGGGAAGAGATCGTCCTCTGTAGGTAGTGTCATTCCTAGGCACCGTCCTCTGTAGGTAGTGTCATTCCTAGGCAAGTGCTTGTGGGTGACAGAAGAAAGCAGGCCAAACAAACCATGAAGCACAAGCCAGTAAGCAGTGTTCCTCCACGGCTTCTGCTTCAGGTCTGCCTTGAGTTTCTGCCCTGACCTCTCTTTAAGTGTCTTAAAACTGTAAACTGAAACAAGCCCTTTCCTCCTCAAGTTGCCTGTAGTCATGATGTTTATCACAGCAACATAAGACTAACTAGAACAGCAAGGACACCACTACACATAATATTGTAATGGGGAGTGAATGTCATTATGCATTTGTCCAAACCCACAGAATGTACCACACTATTTGAGCCACACTGTAAACCACTTACTACATAAAGATCTGACAGTATAAACTCATCAGCCGTAACAAATGAACCACCATGATAGACAGCAGTAAGGAAGAAGGTTGGGGCCAGGGGACACACAAAGGGTATATGAGAAATCTTTGTACCTTCCTCTCAACTTTGCATTAAAGTACTCTTTAAACTACTCTCTAAAAAAAATCTTATTCTTTAAGAAAACCAATAGGTGGGATAAAAAAGAACAATTAGTNCAAGAGTGCCAACACTAGACAGTCTCATCTATGTGGAAATGAAATAGCAGGGAGAAAGAAGCAAAGGCAGAATAAAACATGTTTTAAAATAGTAATTCAGAAGTTTTTCAAACTGGTTCAAGATACATCTGAGACTCGGGGAGCATCAAGTAAGATGAAGAAGTCCTACCCTACCCTCAAGAGAAAAGTAAAACCATTCATATTCTTCATACAAATAAAACATGAACAGAAANTCCTAATGGTAGGCAAAGAGAAAAACACTGCATACAGAAGGATAAAGACTAAAGCAGATTTCTCATCATAATCCATCCCTCATAAGACAATTAAATGCTATCTTCAAAGTACTAATGCAGTGGTTCTCAACCTCCCTAATGCTGTGACCCTTTAATACATGCTGTGGTGACCTCCAACCATAAAAAGTATTTTTGTTGCTATTTCATAACTAATTTTGCTAATATTATGAACTGTAATGTAAATATTAGATATGCAACCCCTGTGAAAGGGTCCTTTGGGCCCCAAAGGGGTCGAAACCCACAGGTTGAGAAGCACTGTGCTAAAGAGAACTGCATAAACCTAAATTCTATGCCCAAAGAAAATCTATTAAAAATAAGGAGGGAACAGCACTTGTTGTAGAATATTATTTTAACTAGGCAAAGATGTATTACGTTTGTTTATGCTGCAGAATATTACTTTAACTGGGTAAAGGTGTGTTACTTTTGTTTATGCTGCATTTGTTTAACGATGTAAGGATGTGTGTTTAATTATGTAAATATATGTTTCATCTGTTTCACCTTGCCTACCTAAGGCACCTGATTGGGCTAATGAAGAGCTGAATAGCTAATAGTTAGGCAGAGAAAGGATAGACAACGCTAGCAGGCAAAGAGAATAAATAGGAGGAGAAATCTAGGCTAAAAAAAAAGAACGGAGGAAGAGAGAACAAGGGAGATGCTTGGGGCCAGAAGTCAGGAAGCCGCCAGCCAGCCAGACATAGTAAGATATACAGACGTAAGAAATGTAATAAGCCCCAAAGCAAAAGGTAGATAAAGAGAAGCAGTTTAAGTTAAAAGAGCTAGCTAGAAACACCAAACATGGGGTCTACATTTCCACATAGGCCCTGAGAAAGCTGAGGGGAAAAAAAGAGGAGAGAAGAAAAAAGCCGGTACATTAAATAGAAACAGTGTGATGGGTAGGAATGCCTGCAGCAGCACAGACACCAGCATTCCAGAACTGGGGGATTCAATGCGCTCCCAGTCTGACCAGGCCTTCAAGCTTTAGGCTTGGCTCTTGCAGACCCAGGGAGTGGGTGGAGCCAGCTGCCAAAGCCACACGGAGGACCCAGCAATAGCTTAGCAGTTTGTTTTGGTCAAGCAGACAAAAAAGGCTAGAGATACATAGTAAACCAGGTTCAGATGGATAAAACTCTAAACAGGTTACAGTGTGTTCAAAAATGTGTGTAGGCTTAAGAAAGAAAAGAAAATGGGTATGAACAGTTATAGAAAAAAATAGTTTAGAAACAATAGTCTTTAAAGAGAAAGGTAAAGTAATATTAAAAAAGAAAGAATAAATACGTAGAGATGGGAAATACACAGGGAGTCTGGATCCTGTATGTTAGTGTTATCTTTGAATTTTTTGACTGTTGATGAGCTAAGGACAATTGCTGAGAGACATGTGATTGTAACAGGGACTGCTGAATTAAACAAACATAGATATTTTAAGAATGCCTTAACTTTAAAATGGAAGTCAAAAAATGTATTGCTTTGGGGAAAAGGTTATGCTTTCGACTCCACAGGAAAAAAAGGCTGTGGATTCATTCAAGGTTAGTAGGGATCAGATTTGATCAGGGAAGACCCTTTGAAAATCTTGGCTACAGACATAAAGAAATAAACCTGGAATAACTACAAGACAGGTGACATATATCTTACCTGCTCAAACATAAAACAAAAAAATCATCGTTGGCTGGCTTGTGTATAATGCATAGTCCATACTTGTGTTAATGCAGATATGTATGTTACCTGTCAAAGTTTGTGTTTTTTTCAGAGCAATGAAAATTGGTGGCCCAGGTGATCAAGCCTCTCAGAGTGACTTTCTTGCAGTTTCCTCAGAGTTCTGCATCCAGAACAGCTTCAAGGCTGCTCGCTGAGATGGTCCAGCCTCATAGACTACTGTAGCTAGGACTACAGACAAGCCTTGTACTTCCCTATTGCACAGAGGCTGGATAACAAATGTAACTGGTTTTCCCAAGACTTGACCATTATTTCAATTTTCTTGAGTTCCCTAAAAATGCCTTCGTCCATAGACAACAGGAAGCAATCTAGAAAACACAGCACCCACATTCCTAAGATGTNGGGTGGGTAGTTTTTGGTCATTTAGTGGGTTATGGATGCTCGTCATTGTCTAAGAGGAATATAGGAATATAGGATAAATAGACAACTATTAACCTCAAATACTTTACATTGGTATGGATTTTGGTATATTGACACAAATTTAAAGTTATTTTTATTATACTGAATGTATGTTTCTACTCTTGTTTAAGGTATTGTTCTTATGCGGCTTATTTAAAAATGTAATGTATAATTAAGAAATGCAGGTTAGTAGTCATCTATAATAAACTTGTAGTCATATTAGGTATGTTATATAATTATATATAATATATAATTAGATATATTTAGATAAAATAGATTCTCTTCAAACACTTCAAAGACCTACAGAATATGGCATTTAAGATGTTTAATAACCTAAGGCTTTTCCATGACAATGAGACACGTCTGCTCCTGGCAGCACCAATTTACTTCAGAGAAGATGATGGGCATTGAAAAAACTCCATATGGAGCTTGCTTTCATTGTGGCACGGCTAGCCATTTGAGCAAGAAACTGTCCTTGCCTCAACTGCTGACAGTATATTGTACAAACTTGACAAGCAGGACACAAAGAAAAAAGACTGTTGAACTTTGCCAAGATAAGGTAGGACAGTCCTTCAAAATTTCTGCTTCATAGAAAAGTTTGCCAGATATTCTAGGCCTGTAGGCCAACAATNGATGCCCCAATGTTGCAGAGGAACTTTGGGTGACTGTCCAGGCAGTCATTTCTATAGATTTGGAAGTTGCTTTCACTGTATTTCCTGTTTATTCAGGTAATATATCCTTCTAGGGTCTTTGGAGTTGAAGACTAGATAGTTATAGTGTTACTTGGTTATGATAGAAGGTAAATTAGGTACAAAACTTTGGACTCACCAAGATAGGATAAATAATGGAGTATTTTCTCTGAATTTGCCAAATACAAATGGACTTGATATTGTGAATGTAATCCTTACTTGATCATTGCTTTTGTTGTATATAGCTTTTACTATGCTAAAGTTAAAACCCTTCCTTTTCATTTAGACAAAAAGGAGGAAATATTGTAGAATATTATTCTAACTAGGTAAAGATGTATTACATTTGTTTATGCTATAGAATATTACTTTAACTGGGTAAAGGTGTGTTACTTTTGTTTATGCTGTGTTTGTTTAACAATGTAAGGATGTGTTTTTAATATGTAAAAGATGTTACATCTGTTTCACCTTGCTTGCCTAAGGCACCTGACTGGTCTAATAAGAGCTGAATGGCCAATAGTTAGACAGTGAAAGGATAGGCAGGGCTATCAGGCAGAGAGAATAAATAGGAGGAGAAATCTAGGCTAAAAAAAAAAACCAAGAAAGAAGAATGAGAGAAGGAGGAGGAGGAGAGAACAAAGGAGATGCCTGGGACCAGAAGCCAGGAAGCCATCAGTCAGCCAGACATAGAGAAGCAGTTAAAGTAAGATATACAGAAGTAAGAAACGTAATAAGCCCCAAGGCAAAGGGTAGATAAACAGAATAATTGAAGGTAAAGGAACTAGCCAGAAAAGAGCCTAAGCTAGGCCATGCATTCAAAACTAGTAATAAGTCTCTGTGTCATTATTTGGAAGCTGGTTGGTGGCCTAAAAGAAAAAGTCTGGTAGACACTAACACACCTGCCCAGGGTCGCTTGCTCTGGGGTGAGGAGGAGAAATCACAGGCCAGCCCTGTGCCTCACAGCTCCAGGTGGTCAGGGGCCATTATGGTGAGCCAGTATATGATGTGGTATAGGAGAGAGAGACAGAATAGCTCATATCCTGTGGACAGATGCGGATCAAAAGAGAAAGCAGTAATGAAGGGGCTGATGTGGGTGGCCTACTTGCCACCCGGGGTCATAGTGACCTCCAGGCCTAGGCTACTGCCAAGGGCCATATCTGGGTTCATGGCCCTGCTACAGCTGTGGTCTGTATTGATGTCTGTGTCTCTTGATATCACCGAAGGCCATGAGAACACCTGGGGTCTGGACTGCCACATGTGCCATGTTGGTGCCTGAGGGCCAAGCCACCACAGTGGCCACCCCAATCTGATCTGTGCTACCACCTGAGGCCATGGTGTTGTCAGGTCCTGAGCTGTTGCTGAGGTCCTACTGCAGCTGGGGTCTGTGTTGATATCCATGGCCCATGTTGCCACCAAAAGCCACAAGGATGCCTGGGTTCTGGGCTGCTACCTATGGCCATGTTGGGGTCCAAGGGATGTGCTGCTACATGGGGGGCTGCTGATCTGAGGTGCTGCCACGGAGGCCAGGGTGTCGTCCAGGCCCAAGCTGCTGCCAAGAGCCATGTCTGGGTCTATAGCCCTACCACAACCAGAGTCTGTGTCGATGTCCATGGCTCCTGTTAACACCTGAGGCAATGTACATGCCCAAGGTCTGGGCTGACACCTGAGGCCATGGTGGTGTCTGAGGGTCAGGCTCCCACCAGGGCCACACACATGGGGTAACCTACACTGCCATCTGGGGCCATAGTGATGTCCAGGTCAAAACTATGGCCTGGGGCCATGTCTAGGTCAGTGGGCCTACTGCACCCAGGATCTGTGTTGATGTCCGTGGCTTCTGTTACCATCGAAGGCCATGTAACTGCCCAGGGTCTGGGCCACCACCTGGGGCCATGCTGGAGTCCAGGGACCACACTACTGCTGGGCCCATTCCCATCTGAGAGACCTGCAGTACCACCTGGGGCCGTGGTGACAACTGGACCCAAGCTGCTACTGCTAATAGCTATGTCTGGGTCCATGGTCCTGATGTAGCTGGGGGCGTGTTGCTGTCCATTGCCATGTTACCACAGGGGCCAATGCAAACCATGTGTTGAATCATAGGTTGAACCATGTGTTGAAGTATGAGGGTTATGCTAAGCTGGCCCTGACCCTCACTGGTCTGGAAGTTTACCCTGGCCCTCCCATACCCCCACTGGACCTGCCTCTCACAGGAGAGCTAGTCCCCACACTTGGGATAGCTGACTCCACCCTTCACCTGTGGGGTGTGGTCCCAGCAGCCCAGAATGACCAACTCAGCTACCATCTAGGCACACATCCAGGGCTTTGAGTTGGCACTCACCAACATCTAGATGCGCATGAAAGAACTGGCCCTTCGGAACCATAGCCACAGGAGCTCTATGACTCAGGGCAACAGTAGGATACCTGAAAGATTTGGTGGGGGTCCAGTACTGACGGTATATCGGAAGCCAGAGGCCTTGAACTTGACCAACAACACACTACATAATGAACATTTGCAAGTAAAGCTGTTTGGACAAAAGTATATACTGCATGATACACTGCAGCTCCCAGTGCCACTAAAGACAAATGAAGAGTCAATGGAGATGAAGGAACAAAGCGGTTTTTGGTTTTTTGTTTGCTTGCTTGCTCTTTGTTTTTAATTAATACTTTTATTTGTATTTTTAATTTTATTTTTATTACTTCTTTTAAAATTTTCCTGGTGGGGGGACACAACAGGGGAGAAGGGTGGACACAAAGGTACTGGGAAATGAGTAGGAGTGGGATGCATGATGCAAAGTTTTCAAAGAATCAATAAAAATTATGTTTAAAACAATTAAAATAAGGAAGAAAGACTGAGAATAATAAAAACAGAAGGAATTCACTAGCAGCAGATCGACTTTTAAAATGCTACCGGAAGCTCATTACACAAAGGGATAAAATACAGAACGTGTAAACAAAAACAAAGACTAACAAAAATCACTGCAATTAGATCAATAAAAAGCGTCTCCCTTTACACTGAATAGCTCTACAATGTAGTTGACATCAAAAGTAAAAATTGTAGCAATATATTATGGATTTTAGCATAACANTTAAAGATATAACAAAAAAAGAAAGAAAGGAATTGAGAGAATAGCATTACGAGGTTCTCATATACAAGTGAAGTTAGGTCTAGAGGCAGACAATAGAACAGACTTAAACATTTGTATAAAAGACAACGAAAAGCAGCTATTTCTTAAATATCGCTTAAGCTGGGCTAGAGGACAGCACACACCTGTGCGTCCAGCTACTCAAAAGGCTGAGGCAGAAGACAGAAACTTGAGTCACCTCAGCAACTTTGTGAGANTTGTCCCAAAACTGTTAAAGGGGCATGAGTCTGGAAAGATGGCTTAGCCATTAAGAGTACTTGTTGCTCTGGCAGAGGACCTGGGTTCCATTCCCATCACCCACATGATGGTTCACAATCATAGTAACTCTAGTTCCAGGAGATGTATTATCCTCTTCTGACCTCCTTGGTATCAGACATGAAGGTACATGGTCCACAAACATACATAAATGCAGGCAAAACACATAAAATAAATAAATCTAAAAGAGGTGAGACAGGGTTGGTATATAACCCACAGGTAAATTGTTTGTCTTACAAAAGAGGCCATGGATGTAGTCTCCAATACAACATTAAACACATATACACACACACAAACACACAGTACAAATAATATGTCAATTATGGAGATAAAATATTACAAAAATATATTTAANAAGTAGGCATATTTTAAAAAATTATTTTTAAAATACATTTAAAAAGAAATAAACATAGTGGGACAAAAAGAGACAGTAAAGAGGTGCAGAGATGGAGCGCGTTGCTCCTCCAGAGACCCAAGTTCAATTCTCATGTCAGGCAGTGCCTGCTGGCCTGTAACTCCAGTCCACGGAATTCAATTCTATGGCTTACATAGGCACCAGCACATGTGCACACACCCATACACAGATACACAAATACACATAATTATTCTTATAAGTCTAAAAAACAAGGCANTATGGATCTCTATTTCCCTGTGTCTAGAAGCTCCCATGAAAACAAGCTGATGCATGTGGCTCAGTCTATACTGCCTCTTCACTTTATTGGGTCAAATGCTAAAGAAAAATGGAGTTAATCAAACTCTGCTGCAGACACATAAGGGCTCTTCTTGGTTGTACATAAAAGTATAGATGAAAGGATGGTCTTGGAGAAAATTCCCCAAGTGGTTCTAGAGGGGTAGGTAGCCCTATGCTATAGAATCTTAGCTACTATACACAAGCAGCCAAATATCACAAAAAGTAGTCACTCCAGTGAAGACCTCACTTTCCTAGGTATTAACCCTCTCAAAATTCCACATATAACCCATGATTTCTCATCCAGGTGCCAAATGACACTCACAAAGGATCCTTAAAGCTCTGTCACGGCTGTAGGTGCCCCACTCACACCCCACTACGTTTCCCATTCTTTCTTGCTCATGCCTTCAGAGAAAGTTCATCACAGATTTGCATGTAGGACAAGAGACAGCCTCTTCCTCGTGGATTAGTTCATATGCCCAGGCNGTTCTCTTCCTACAGGCTTCTCAACCTCCTTGTTCTTTGTGGGAAAAGGTTTAAGCAGGAAGAATGGGATGTGCTGTGCTGTTTCTNCCTTTTGCTTCTGCCTGGCCTTCACCCCAAGGCCCATATGTNCAGCAAAGGGAGAGGAGGAGANCTCTTTCTACAGAATAAGTGGGGCTGGGTAGCTAGACCCAGTCAGCTGTAACCCCATCTACTGCACTCAGTGTTCACTCTGCCCTGTCCTTCACCTTGAAACAGACTGGGAACAGTTCCACAGGAAAAGGACAGAGGAGAAAAACAGTGATTTAAATTTTATCAAGTAGAGCTTACAAAACTCAATTACAGCTTCATTTTATACCATGACCTTGGCATAGGGCTTCAAGAGTGGTGTGAGTGTGGACACGATGGGCTTATGGATCTCTTGGTCTACAACTATGGCTTTCCCCTTTGACTACCAGAGGGNCTATTATTTGGTGCTTTNTCTCTGAGTGCTGGAGCAAAGCCAGGCTCTAGCTCTCGACTTCCATTTTAATCTTGCAAAGAAATTTTTACTCAGAATTAGAAAAGATTGGAGTTTATCGCTCATGCTCTTAGTCCCCCTAAGATCACCAAACATTTTTCAGTCTTCTGGAGTGAGTCTACAACTTTTGCCGCTCAACCCTATCCTCTGACTCAGCCTACATCCAACCAGGATGTATGGGCTCTTCTCCTTCCCAGGTCAAGAGAGGATGCCTTCTTCAGAAAGCTTTTGGGAACTAGATTTCTCCCAGGAGGATGAAAAACAGAATGCCCAATCTTGGATATTCTGCCCAACTTTCTACTTGACCCCAAACTTCCTCCACACAACAATGTTTAAAGCAACCTCCTGAAGCTGCTCTACTCACTAACTGCCATTTTCCAGCAATGAAAGAGACCAATACCTGGGCATGTCTGAAGAGGCATCACTGTGTAAGTACATAGAGTCACAGATTGCTCTGTGCAAAGACAAAACATTTCATTTTTCAACTCTGTTATATCTACCAAAGAAATTGAATATATTGTTAGAAAATGTGCGGGTAGGGAGAATCAAAGCTTAAGTTGCCTCATAAGGAAATTCTACCTTTTAAGGAAAAGAATCAAGTTTACACAAACTTTATCAGAAAAAGAACAGTGCCAATTCATTTTAAGAAGCCAGCATTATTTATGTAAAATACACAAACTGATAAACACAAAGTATTAAAAGATGAGGGCTGGGAGATGGTGCAGAGGGTAAAACATTTGTTGTTCAAGTGTGAAGGCTGGAGTTTGGATTCTCAGAAACCACTTAAAAAGCAACGTGTGTATAATACCACATGTATATAGGATTCCCTGGGGCAACTTGGCTCACCAGACTATCCAAATCTAAATATTCTGAGCTCAAGGGAGAGACCCCACCTCAACATATAAGGTGGAAAGAAAGCAAGACATCACTCAATACTAACTTCAGTTCTCCATGTGTACACATCAGGGATAAAGATGTTTGCCACCAGGGTAATTACCTGACTTCAGTCCCCAGGACCCACAACATAGAAGGAA
>LZPO01066362.1:196916-223788 GCA_001675575.1 Neotoma lepida | reverse complement strand
CTGTCACAGAAAGGCAAATGCTGTTCCACTCATATGAGGTATGCAGAGGAGGTGAAGCTCCAGAGCTGCAAAGTAACACAGTGCTATCAAGGGACTGGAGTAGGCGTGATCAAGTCCTTGTTTTATGGGTACAGAGTTTCTGTTTCCAAGATAAAAAGAGGTCTAGANATGAAGAAGACTGATGGCTATATAACAATACGAACATACCTAGTGCCACTGTACTTCAAGAAGGCCAACATGATAAAGTATATATACTTTACCACAATTTTTAAACTGGAAGAAAAGTCTATATAAACATTTGTAGCAGCTTTATTCATAATAGGAATAAACTAGAAAAAATCTAGATGTCCTTCAAACAGAAGACAGGAACACACACACACACACACACACACAGACATGAACGAGAAATACAAAGCTAGCTTACCAAAAATAGAATATTGTGCCTGCCCAATGGAACACATCATAATCCACCTATGCCAACCAAATCTTTCCCACTTGTCCACAGCTAGGGGTAACCACATAACCCTAATTTAATAAACAAGAAAAGAAAAGGGGTCTACCAGGAAATATTTTTCTCTGTGGATTAAGAAATAGACAAGGCCAGCTGAGAAAACAGCCTTTTGGCTACTAAGTCCAAACTGACCCAACTATTTATTCTTTTCTTCAAATGTAGCTGTGACACATGAAGCTGTAACAGCTACAACCATGAGACAATCAGCACGAGGACAAATTGTCAGCATGGATCAAGAGAGAAGAGAAAGGGAGATTCTGCTGGAGCCTTCAACTGCCTGCCCCAGTTTTCAGATTGTGGGGTTTCTGCCAGTTCTGTCACTTTCAGCTAAGAATCTCCCCCAACTTACTCTATGCAAGCACAGGCATACACACAGGTTCAGAAAAGCGGAGGGCCTAGGACCCCAAGGAAGAGTACAGTCATACAGGAGAACTAGTTCTTTCAAGTGAAGTTTCTGTCTTCATGACAAGCAGTGGAGTCTCCTGAAGNAAGCTAGGGGCTAACATCCTGTGCTCCAACAAGCCACCTGTCCTTAATAAGCCAATTAAAAGAGCTAATTAATAGAGGGATAAAGGTCCAGTGACAACCCTCCTCAAGTCCTTCCATCATAAAGTGGTTACATTGAATAAATCCCCTTTTTCTGCTTTTCATTATTAAATTGGCTGTTTTTTGGTTTGTAAAGGATGGATGGACAAACCTGTTGGGCACATTATGTAACCACTAAGTATGGTAACTGTGGTGATATTTTATCTGTGTCCCCCAATAAAATTTATCTGAAGATCGGAGGAAAACGGTCAGCCAGCCGCTAGTAGTAAAAACAAAAGTCATGCAACATTAGTCCACGCCCTTAATCCACCTGGTTCTCTGTGAGTCCAAGGTCACACTAGGGAACCAGCCTTTAATCCTAGCATCAGCCATAGAGTTCTGGAGGACTGTGCAGACAGACAGGAAGTGATGTAGCTTGGTGGAGAGAAGAAATGAGTTAGCAGAATGGACAGGCATAAAAAGCCTGCTTAGACAGGAAGTCTCTCTCTCTTCGCTTCACTCTCTTTGGAAGCAGCAGCATTGGTGAGGTGAGGCTAGCTGGTGGCTTGTTCCTAATTCCTCTGACCTCTGTCAGATTTTTCACCCCTATTTCTTGCTCTGTGTGTTTACTAATAAGACCGTTTAGAAATTCATTTTACAGGTAACAGGTTCCAGAATTGCACTGCTTCACTTACATTCAAAAGCCTACCACGTTTGCACAGACTCACAGGCATGACTGTAAAGCATCTTCACCTATCACTGAACCCCTGCAAACAGGTACTGTATACTATACAGTCAACCCTGACATGGATGGCAAGGGATACAGGCCACAATATATCCCATCTATCTTTTCAAAGCTTCTCAATGGAACATGACCATTTTACAGGGCCTGAGCTCTGTGACAGAAATATCTAACATAGTATTTCCAAAAATACTTGGTCGTAGTCTCCTTATTCTCCATAGCCCTTTCAGCAAGACAAAACACACCAAGCTAGGATGTCTCTCTGTAAGGCCTGTGCTATCTTCACTAGGTGTCATCAAACATGTATCGCCTCTCTGAGCCTCCTTTTCTCATATAACCGAAAGCCTCCCAAACACACAAGACTACCAGAAGAATGGATGAGAGGACCTGTTGTTTTCGTCTTTTACTCTTTTGGGTAGGTCTGCCACCCAGCTCCCAAATAAATCACACATGGTGGCTTATTCTTATTTATGAATGCCCGACCTTAGCTTATCTTAGTTTCTAGCCAGCTTTCTTTAACTTACATTATCCAGTCTACCTTTTGCCTCTGGGTTTTTCCCATTCTCTTACTTCTGTAAATCTTACTCTTACTCCATGGCCTGCTGTGTAGCTGGGTGGCTGGGCCCTGGAGTCCTTCTCCTTCCTCTCTCATTTCTTCCCCTCTTTTCCCAGATTTCTCCATCTATATATTCTCTCATCCTTTCTCCTGCCTTGCTATTGGCTGTTCAGTTCTTTATTAGCCCATCAGGTGTTTTAGACAGGCTCAGTAACACAGCTTCACAAC
The DNA here is from genome assembly GCA_001675575.1 of Neotoma lepida. Classification (NCBI taxonomy): domain Eukaryota; kingdom Metazoa; phylum Chordata; class Mammalia; order Rodentia; family Cricetidae; genus Neotoma; species Neotoma lepida. The sequence continues at coordinate 221,226 of LZPO01066362.1, read as the reverse complement.
TTAAACAAANGCAACATAAACAAAAGTAACACACCTTAATATATTCTACTACAAGGACCCCAGGCTGAAAGTCCAGCAAAGTCCTAAATTGGGTTCCTTCATTCTCTTCAAGCTGCTCTACCTTTCTCATTACCAAGCACTCCCCCCACACAGCCATATACACAGCTAATTAATGACTTGGGCTATATTATCATTGTCCTCTAGGACCAGGACCTGCACTCTTACACCTTTTCAGCTTCCCTAAACAAGACAATAACAACAACTTGTGGGAAAACCTGCAAAAATGTAGAAGACACTAAACAATTCTAAGACAAGGCCTATATCTTTAAAGGCAAAATTGGCGGAAAACTGTGCCTTCTCTCTCCCCTCTAGTCCAGTGCCAACACTTCTGTTGTCCATGTGTCTACAATACCACTCACAGGTGCAACATCTTCTATTTCTAAGGCCACCATTAAAGATTATAACTCAGTTCTTCCTGTGGTACCTGAAAATCCCTGGGAATCAATACAAGTGGGTCCCTGAAGAAGTGGACATTAGGGCACACTGTATGCACAGGGCCTATGTCTGTTTCTATGGCTTGTAAACGGCTCGACACAGAAGCCTCCCAAAATAGATGATCAACTTCAAACTCCCAGGACATCCCACACCTACAGCTTACTCCAGTTCAATTACTTCGCTATGGCCTCATTAGTTTCTTCTCTAACCATACGGCTCTCAGCTGGGTAGTGGTAGTGCACATCTTCAATCCCAGCAGAGGCAGGAGTTGGGAGGCCAGCCTGATCTACAGAGCGAGTTCCAGGACAGCCAGGGCTACACAGAGAAACCCTGTCTCAAAAAAACAAAACAAACAAAAAACTTCACACAGCCTCTCACAGAGCAGCAGTTGAGCAGGCCTCCAGGGTCAACTCCTTCAAGGCCTGAGCCACAGGGTACAAGGAAGAGAAAAAAATTCATGAATCACAGCTTCNTTTCAAAGACCAACAGCTTTAGAAGATGTACAAAAATTAAAATGTCTTTCAGAAAATGTGATTAACTTTTATAAAACACATGTGGCATGAACTGGAAGATAGTATGTAAAAAGTAAAATTAGTATTAATTCATTTAGCAAAAGGAAAATTGTTATTTCTAATCCAAGCCCCCAAATAGTGTTTTTAAGTGTTTATGTGAGGCCTCCACTGAACAATTCAAGCTAGAATAGTGGGTTCCGGGTTCTGTCCCTAAAACACACTTTTTCTTCTTTCAGTCTTCATCCTAGTAAATAGTAACTTCTCTTGTCATCTAAATGACAAGAGTGAAACTCAATAGACACTGCTCTCATTTTGCCCCCTAAATATTTCTGAACACTATCTGCTTCCTCCAGTGTTTCTATCTGCGCTCCAGGCTACCATTGTACCTGCAACAGCCTCCCAATAGTCTTCACACATCCACTGTGGTTCCACTGAAAGCCCTTCTCCAGCTACATGCAGAACAAAAAGCTTTCTGACATCATATAAATTATGTCACCCTCATTTGCAAGACTTCATTTATGCCCTCCTTATATTAAGGAATCCTACTGTGGCTGCTAAAAAAGCTCTACATAATGTACCTCTCTCTGTCTCTGCAGCTTCATTTTGCACATGTATTCCTTGTGCTCAGCCACACTCCTTGCAGTCCCCAAACACCTCTTTCCACTGAGAGCTTCTTGTGCATGTTACTTCCCCCCTATTTAAAACACTCTTAAACTCTTTCTTTCCTTCAAGCCACGGGTCAATATAATCTCTTCAAGTAACTCCTGGATTAGAAAGTTTCTCTAACACAGTCTCACGGCATCATAATCCCTTCTTTCATAATACCATCATATGTGATNTTGTGACTAAATATCTTTTCTAATAAGATAAAAGCTAGTAAGTCCCGAGATTTTGGGTTTTGTTCAGATCTATTATGGAAAACTAGCTCAACAGGCAGGTAACAGAGGCTCAAAAAAGATTCAAAGGTAAACAAGTTTCAAGTCATGCCTGAAGTGCCGAGTCACAATCAAAAGAGCTATGAGTAACAACTGTCTTTAAAGTAAGCAACTTGCCAAATTCACCCTCAAACCCGTTAAAGCTCATGCGGTAGTAACAGAACATCCAGCTGTTAATAATATTGCCATGTAATAGCTCCCAACATTTTATTTTATTAGGTAAATACTAAATCCAATTGCTCAGTGATAAGTGAAGTACATTTTAAAGCAACATGTGTGAACTGAAAACTTACATAATTTTAATAATGAATTTTAAAAATAAAAACTTGAACTCCTTAAATTTTAGTGTTTTAGAAAAAAGCACTAGAAAAAAAAGGATAATTAATCATAATTGAATTTCTCTCTGAGATATTAAAAGCTTTAAAAAATTTACCAATAAAATTTGTCCACTAATAAAGAAAAATAATAAAATCAATCATTAGAAGCAAAAAAGAGATAAAAGGCAATATCCATTTCTGATGGCTATACCTCATAACAAAGGAGAAAAAGAGAAAACAACCAAATAAAAGACACTTTCCAAAGGCAAATATTCTTAATCACTCAATATAGTCATTCCTAAACTACAGAATCAATTCCCTTCAAGATGAGTGACCAAGATACTATCACAACTTCTAGCTGACTGCATTGGAAAACCATCAGCAGCAAAAACTAAATAAGAATGAAGGAAAGAAGAAAACCGATGGAAAGAACTTAAGAACAGCCTCCGTCACAGTCAGAAGTCCATAGGAACTGACAACCATTATACATAAGAGCGCAGCAAGGAAGGCAGTGGACAGCCAGTGCTCAGCAAACACTCTCCACCACCCTCTGGTGCCGCATTTCTAGACTCCAAGACTTCCAACTTCTACTAATGGCCTCTTCTATGGCAATACCATGTTTACACTGCTGAGCTTGGCCAGGTCTATGATTTCCTTGCTAAGAATGACAGCCTATACCAAAAATTTAAAAATTAGCTATGAAACAGCCTTTTCAAACATCCTGTTTTAATAATATTAAAGGGAAACTTCATAGAATGTAGAAAAAAATAAAAAATAAGTGACAAAGTTATGTAAATTGCTACTGATGTACAATATAGACCAAAAATGGTTTGAGTAAATGACTAGAGGACAACTGGCAACTGGAAAGAAAATAGTGAAACAACACAACTGAAATTCTACACAACTTAGTGAAAAGTGCCTGAAGAAAATTAAGACCTTCTAAAAAGAAATGCCTCACCTTCAAGGCCATGACAGAAGGACCCCTCAAACTTGGAGGTGGCCATGAGATACCATGATGCCAACTATTATAAAGGAGTTATTCACAATTCAATCTAAGATGATTCTCAGTAGCAAATGAATGTACTCTATCTACACAGAATAGCAGTCTCACATAAACAACAAAGAACGTTCTGTATACTATTACGGTACACCAAATCATGCACTTTCTAGTGTATTGATTATGTTAAGAATCAGAGTACAAACTGTACCACTGGGACTCCCCATTCCATAAGAGTGAACCCTCCTCTTCAGACATGTTAATAGAGAAGCCTAATTCTGTATCAACACAAGTAATGCATCAGCCACATGAAAAAGGATCAAGAGAGATTCAAAGCCAAGCACTGAGAAATCCACTGAGCCTCAAGCACCAATGCCAAAGCCACTCTGTCACCAGGCTCCACAGGCTCCAAAGCATTGCTCCATAATAATGCAGCCCATCAACACAAACTCACTGTCTTTCTTCAGGTACAGATCATCAACTTGGTTCTTTTCTGTTTATATAGTGAGCACTAATTGATCAGTCTAACTTGAGTGCTAATAGGAGTTCATCTTAATAGTAATTTTAGGTCAAATGAATAGTTATCAGTCACTGAATTCAATGATAATCAGCCAGTATTTCCCGAAGGTAAGGAGCACTAAAATAGGCTCTGGGAATACACACACACACACCACATATAAACACACACACCACATATAAACACACACACACACACACACCACATATATACACACACCAAAAGATTTGCTCATAGGAGTAAAAATAAAATATGTAAGCAGAGTAAGTAAGTAATGAATAAATCACAACAGAGGAAGTACGATCCAGCAACTGCTACTGTTACATGGAAAAATATATCAAATATATATAAAATTAATAATATATTAAATATATATAAAAAATACATTAAGCATACAGTGTATGATCTGAAAAGTTTTGCATAGAGATAGATGTGATCATCAAACAGAAATTAAAAGAATGTGAATATGCCAGGCTGAACAAGAAAATAAAGCACAGAAACCAGAGTATATGATGGCACCAAGAAGTGACACAGCATACTAGACACAGTAATTTGGTATAGCCAATAAAGCAAATCACAGACAGAAGAAAACATACTACAGTAAGACAGACTGAACTTAGCAAGAACACTAGGGGGTGGGTGCAGGGAGCATGAATTGATGGTGTATCCTGAGTACAAGAGGAAGCCATTAAAGAACTTCAATTTGAAACAGCACAACTACACTTAAATCTTAGACATCAGGATTGACTCTGGTAGAGAAGGAACAGAGACTGGAAAAGAGGACACACACACACACACACACACACCCCTAGATGTGTGTCTAAATATTAGAGATTTTAAAAGGGCAGAACCAAGAGACTGGAGAGATGGCTCAGTGGTTAAGAGCACTTGCTCCTCTTCCAGAGGACCCAAGTTCCTATGTCAGCACCCATGTCTGTCTGTAGACGAAAGTTTGTCCGATTTCGGTCCTGATCCCGCCCGGCTCCCACGGCGCTTAGACCCAAATAAACACACAGAGGAGGCTTATATCATTTTTAAACTATGGCCCTGGCAGGCTTCTCGCTAGCTAGCTCTTACATCTTAAATTAACCCATTTTATAAATCTATGTTGCCACGTGTTCCACGTGGCTTTACCTGTGTGCAGTTACATGCTGTTTTCTGGTCAGCAGAATGGCGTCTGCCCAGCTCTGCTTTCTGCTGCTCTTCCCCTAGTTCGAATGTCCCGCCTAACCTTATTCTGCCTCACCATTGGCCAAACAGCTTTATTTATCAACCAATCAAAGCAACACATTTTTAGAAAGACATTCCCATCATCTGTCAGATCACTACTATCTGTAACTCTAGCTCCAAGAGATACAATACTCTTTGCAAACACAAGCTCATACCTACACACTGACATATAATTTTTTTAATCTTAAAAAGGAAGAATCACTTGGGTGAATAAATATAGAAAGGGAAGGGAGTGGAAAATGATACTTTTCTCTACTGACTTGTAAGAAAGGTATAACATTAATTAACACAGGGAATAAAGAAGGAAAGGGAAGGATGGGAAGATGGCTCAGTAGGTGAGGCACTTGCCATACAAGTAATGAAGACCTGAGTTTAGATCCTAACTCACAGAAACTTAGGCACCATGGTGGATGCCTGTCTTCTTGGCAAATCTCGGTGCCTGCCTCTAATACCAATTCTAGGATAGTGGAGACAAAAGGACTGCTGGAGCCTCCTGGCCATATCAGCCAGTTCCAGGTTCAGTGAAAAATACTGTCTCTAAATAAACAAAGAAAGGTAGAGAGCAACAGAAGACACCCACATCAACTCTCCTGGCTTCCGCGTGCACGCATAAACATGTGTATGTGCGCACACACACTCATTCACAAACACACAAAAGAAGGAAATGGATAAAAGGAAGGGGTGAAAAAGAGTAGTATGACTTTAGACACGGTAAGTCAAATNTCAACAAAGCACAGATATTCAGCTACCTAAGGGTGGATTTGGAAATCATCTGCCCTAAGGAGGCAGTTCAAACTCCCACCTAACGCTACACAAATATTACTGTTTTAATATGAAACGACCCCCCCCCACAGACAAACACACAATCTTACATATTTTTAAAGTATAGGTCTTCAGCTAGTGGCACTATTTTGGGAGCTTCTGAAGTTTTTAGGTGTGATCCCTAACTGCAGAAAGTAGGTCACTGGAACTAGTTCTTGTGGGTATCTTGTCCCTGCTCCTTTCCTGCCTCATCACCATGATACAGACTGCTCTGCTTCCCCATGTCCTCCACACCACAATGGACTGACACTTCTGTAGCTGTGAACCAAAACAACTCCTCCTTTATGATAAGTCANGGCATTCTGTCAGTGATGACAAAGCTCAGGAACAAATTTAAATGGGTACACTTCTTAAGTTTTGTAAAGTATACCTCAATAATTAGGCATGATGATGCATGCCTACAAGCTCAGCACCTAAGAAACAGAGACAAGAAGACTGTGCATTTGAGGCCAGCCTGGGCTACAGAGTGAGCTCTAGGTCAGCCTGAGCTGTATGTCAAGACCCTATCTCAAAAACAAACAAACATACGTCAGGATGTGTTGGAGAATACTATTTTAAGGTGTTTTACTTTTGTTTATGTTGCAGTTGTTTAACTCTGTGAAGCTGTGTTACTGCACCTGTCTAAAACACCTGATGGTCTAACAAAGAGCTGAAGAGCCAATAGCAAGGCAGAAGAAAGGTGGGCTGGCAGGCAGAGAGAATACATCTGGGAGAAAACTGGGAGAGGAGAGATCTAGGAGTAAGAGAAGGAGAAGGACATCAGGGGCCAGCCACCCAGCTACACAACAGCAACNGAGTAAGACACAAAGGTATACAAAAATAGAAAAGGAAAATCCCAGAGGCAAAAGATAGTTAAGAAAAGCTGGCTAGAAACAAGCCAAGCTAAGGCCAGGCATTCATAAGTAATAATAAGCCTCCGTGTGTGATCTATTTGGGAGCTGGATGTCGGCCCCCCAAAAGAGCAAAAACAAAAAACAACAAGGCTGGTTTTTTCATTTAAAAAAAAAAAAAAACTGTAAGTGGAAGCAGCAGCTACATTAGTATTAGACAGTGCTCAAGTGTTCATCCAACTGCACTTTTTATGTTCTCTGTAATCCACAATTCGGAGAGGCGTCCATTTCCAGACATTTGGAGATTATCTAGTATCTTTACCTTACCAATGTGTGTTAATTTCACTCAAGCTAAGTGCATACTTCATATGACCTGAATCCTTTTATTATGGCCTAGAAAATGGTCTTAACAGAACGTATTTTTTGCTGTGGTTGGGTAGTATTTTATAAATCTCAAGTCAAGTTGGTTTTATGTCCCTACTGATTTTCCTTCCACTTCTCTTACTGGTTACTGAATGAAAGGTACTGAAATTGTAATAAATTTCCAACATCAGAAATGAGAAAAGATGCACAACAGCAATCTTACACACACACACACACACACACACACACACACACTCCTCAGTTAAGATTACTTCACTTGAGAATTCTATCAAGGACTTAGAGCAAAATTATTATCAGGTCCACAGAAGCTTTCGGGAAACTGAATAAGAAAAACTTAATTCATTTTATGACACCAGTATTACCTTAACTCCAGAATCAAATAAAAGGAGTAAATAAATAAAACTAGAGACCACTATATTTCACAAACAGAGAAAATCACTTGTAGGATTGTCTGACTTTTATTTTGAGACAGGGTCTCTCTATGTAGCCCAGGCTGTCCTAGAACTCATGTACACCAGGCCAGCCTTGAACTCACAGAGATTGCCCTGCCTCTGTTTCCCAANTGCTGGGGCTGAAGACCACGCCCCTCCAATAATACAATCATATTCCTAATAACATCTAAAAAGAAAATGAAAAATACCTGCAATGAATTTAATTAAGGTGGAGAAAACACTCAGACTTAAAACTACAAACAATGCAGAAAGTATGGAAGACCTTAGTAACAGAGAGTGATCATAAACTACAGGGCTTTGCACTGTGAGGACAGTACTAGTACCCAAAGTAACCCTCAGATTTACAGTAATCTCTTACCAAAATTCCCGACAGCTGTCTATAGAAATTGGAAAGCTATCTTCACAGGAAACCGTGGTTCCTTTTGATGTGTTGAAACTGTTTTCAAATTATGGATGGTAGTTGGAGAATATTATATCTACAAATGCCATTAAGTAAGTCATCACTTTAAAATGGTTAGTTTCATCTTAGGTGAATTTACCTGAATACTTATTGCCTTGGAATTATTAAGGTGAGAAGTTTTGAAGAAAACATTTGAAGAACACACTAATCTACCCTCATCTAAGCTACATTATCCCAACAGAAATATGTAAAAAAGCCAAGAAAACAGAAAACTCANAAACAAATCTAAGAGTATATGGAACTTTTCCTATAGTATACATGGTATCATAAATCCATAGGAAAGGCTCCTCACTAAGTGAAATAGAGACAAGTAGACACTCATACGGAAAACATATGGGTGATATGAAAACATATCAGTTCCACATTATTTATCTACAAAAATCTGTACCAAGTAACTAAATCCTTAGAAATGAAAAGCAAAATTTAAAACCACCAGAATGCAAAGTGTTGGCTGTAACGTCAGGAAAACTTTCATTATAATATAAAACCCAAAAGTAATCATTTCAAATCCCATTAAAATGTTCAATTTACATAAACCTAAAGCTACAGAATATAAAAGCAAGGTACCTGCCCTCTCTCACTTTCAGTTGCTGTAATCAAACACTGAGCAAAAGCAACCTGGGGGAGGACTGGGCTTATCACTCTTATAGGTTACAGCCCATCACTGAGGGAAGCTAAGGCAGGAGCAGAAGCAGAGACCATGGAATGCTGCTTACTGACTTGATGCTCCCTCAGGCTGGCTACCTTCTTATACAGTGCAGGCCCACCTGCTCAGGACGACCACCTCTCAGTGAGCTGGCCCTCCTATATCAACTAGAAACTGATCACAAGCCAATACAATGGCGGAATTCCTCAGTTGAGGTTCCCTCTTCCCAGGAGACTCTAGTTTGTGTTGGGTTCACAAAAACTAAGCAACACAGTCCCCACAGCAAGAAGAAATCATAACACACTTAACAAAAGAACGCACAAAGAAAGTATAATTTCTACAAATGTGAAAGAAAAAGGCAACCCCCCCTAAATTAACATAGCTGGGTGTAGTAGCACACGTATGTCATCCCAGAAATACTGAGGAGGCTGAGGCTAAAGGATCCCTTGGGCCTAGGAGTTCCAAAGCAGCCGGGACCATACAGGGATGTGCCTTCTCAAACACAAAAAAAGGAGGGAGAAAGCCTCAAAGAATACAAAACCTGAACAACCAAGAAATTTGTTCACAAATATTCTCACTTCATAAATAATCAAGGAAACACAAACTAAAATTGGTCTTTAGTCGAATAGTACCAGGGTTTATAAAGACATGGGTTGAAGTGTCAACCCGGAGCTCTGAATGTTAACAGGTTACAGTGAAACAACACTGCAACCCAGTAATTTAATCTTGAAGAAAAATAGATGCATCTAATAATACATNCCAAATGTTTCTACAGAATGAATCTTTTCTAAAAATCTATCAACTGGGGAGCATATAACTTCTGAGCTGACTATGCAACAGAATATCTAAGTGGATAATATAATTGAAACAGAGCCCCAAAACATCAATATACCCAATCATAATAATATTGAAAAATATGTGAAAGATGTTATGAACATATAAAACCAAGTACTGAAAATGGCAGTGTCAGGCCAAAATCTGACTTCAAAGATAAATCTTCAGCTGAAATAAGAAAATGTGAAGAACTCTACTGTATACCCTGACATTTACTAATTACCTGTTGATTTTATGTATGCTTTTAACTTTTTCAACAAGACTGATGTGGGGATATATATATATGTTATATATATAATAATATAAAATATTAAATATGCTAAAACTATGAAAACTGATTTTATTCATAGTAACTAGAAAGATCTATAAAAGTTTTAAAAATGTAAAACCTCTGTACACATGAAGTCATTATAATTTACTTAACTAATACTATACTGACAGACATTTGGATCATTTATCCTGCCATGTCATAGCTTCAGGGGACATTCTTCAACATTTCTTTGTATAGTGATGCAAAGTTTTCCCAAAGATAATTTCCTAGACTTGCAAAATCAAGAAATATACACTGTAAATTAGTCAGGATAGCTAAATGCTCTTGTGAAGTTTCAACCAATTTACATTTTCAGTGAGTTTGCAAGAGAGCCAGAGCTTGAGGTTACCTCACCCTGGTGTACGGCCACCAGCTTTTTAACCAGAGGAAAAAATCTAGGTCATGAAAAGGCAAATGTTTATTGCAGCATCACAAAATAATTGAAACTACTTCACATTTTCTATAAACACATTAGCAGACACATACCAAACACAAACTGTTCATCATGCTCTACCTTTCTATTGGGATCATATGTGCACACTGAACAAGTAAATGCACAGATAAAGTCACAGCACCTACACGTCTATACACAAATTACNAACTGTTTAAAGTACATAATTATTCAGATTTATGCCTATGCTTGGCCTCTTTCTTCATATGCTAGGATCCATTAGTAAACAAAAACCTTAGGCATATCTGCCATTTATTTCCAGACAGCCCAGTCCATAATCAAAACACCCAAGTTAATGGCACAAAAAATAATAGAGAAAACAAAACGAGAAGCAAAAGCAATGACTCACCTGAACACCAACGAGAGCAGTGATCCAAACATCAAAGCAGACCCTTCACAGAGCGAAATGCATTGAGAATGATAGGAAGATCTGAATCTAAAATCTGTATTTCAGTAGTGTCCACTGCCAAAAATTAATCCTCTGTATTCCACAATAATTCCCAATACTTAGCATATTACCTGGTACATAATAAAAACTCAAAATACTTGCTTAATAATAATTTAATAGTAGTATCAGTATCAGTAAGGAGAAACCAAGAGAGCTACAAAAATAAGAGGATTTTATAAATATGTATATATCAAAATATCAAAAGGCAAAACAATAACCCATATTGTCTCACTTTAAAAAAAATATTGCCTCACTTGTAAGATTTGCAGAACAAAAGAGAGCAGATCTTTTCAGGGACATCTCTCAATATTAAGGTTAGAAAATGAGTCTTAAATCAAAGGTAATTTGTGCCTCAGTAGCAGGGAAAGCCCTTAAAGGGCCTCATNGTTCAGTTACTCAAGGACTCTGTTTTTCCCAAACTCTACTCTCACAGCTTAGATAGNAAATCAAACAGTGTGACTGTCAACCCAACTCCAAAAAATGGCACCTAGAAACACTTTCATAAATATACTGAACTCTTTCTTCAAGATAGCACATAAAAAAACATTCAATAAATTATTAGAAACAAGAATATATAAAAGTCATTTCACTTGTTTTAATGTTTTACTTGCGAGTGTGTGTGTGTGTACATACATATTTATGTGTGTGGTATATATGTGTGTGCATGAGTGTGTGATGGTGGAGGTAAGAAGACAATATCAGTCAGTGTCCTGCTTTATCCCTCTCCACCTTTGAGACAGGGTCTCTCACTGAACCTGTAGTCCTTTTTGTTTGTTTTTTGGCTAGGCTGGCTGGCCTCCTATCTCCACTCCCTACAATGCTGAGGTTCAGATTCATGGCTACACCCAAATTTTACATAGGTGCTGGGGATCCATGTGCCCCAATCACCCTTATCCAACGAGCCATCTCCTTAGCCACCATCTTCGCTTATTAAATTTGCATATATTGTAAGTAAATTTTAGTCACTTTTTAAAAATTATTTTATAGCCAGGTGGTAGTGGTGCATGCCTTTAATCCCAGCACTGGAGAGGCAGTAGCAGGCGGATCTCTGTTAGTGCGAGACCAGCCTGGTCTACAGAACTAGTTCCAGGACAGCCAGGGCTACAAAAAGAAACCCTGTCTCGAAAAACAAAACAAAACAAAAAAATTTATAACTTGTAATTTTATGTACAAAAATGACACTAATTTTTATTAAATAGAATATATTTTCAATCTTTGTGCTGTGTAAAGTACCATACATTTGTCAGTTCCCTAGTGCATAAACTGCTTTTAGATAACGTTCATGAACAAAAAATGATCCAATCAATTCCTTCATTTCATAAAAAAGGAAGGACATCAAAGCACAAAAAAGTTAAACAGCGCCAGGCCGTGGTGGCGCATGCCTTTAATCCCAGCACTCGGGAGGCAGAGGTAGGTGGATCTCTGTGAGTTCAAGGCCAGCCTGGTCTACAGAGCGAGATCCAGGAAAGGCGTAAAGCTACACAGAGAAATCCTGTCTCGAAAAACCACACACACACAAAAAAGCAAAAGTTAAATAGCCTATCTACTATACTTTAATACTAAAGGTCAATGCTAAAGCTAGAGCCTCTTTTCTCTTGGAGTCCAATGTTACTTTAAACATACAATGATGTCTTCCACTGTACTATATAAATACTAAAACAAGTGTTACAAAGAATGTCCTTTGAAGGAAGTTTTAAACCAAATCTGAATAAACAATCTCCACAATAAATTTTATTTCAACAATATTCTAACAAGAAAAGTTTCAGCAAAAACTCAACAGCAAATAAACATTTCTGGCAGTATTTGGCCAGATAGAAAAATGAAAGTAACAAAGTTATTTTCCTACTCAAGAAATATACAGACTCAGTTTAAATATTTTTGTAATTTTCAATCAAGAGGAAATACAACATGTACCCACATTGTAAAAAATCAATTAATAATTTTTAGTAGACATATAGCTTCTGGAAGAAACTTTCAGAATTTAGGCATGATTTCAACAGTAGGGTATCAAAATGAGATTACTAAAACCCACTTACAAATCTGATGAGAAAACTAGGAAGGATTAAACACATAAAATACTCATCACATGTTTCTACTCTTGTCTTTTTTCTAAAAAAAAAAAATGGAAATTCAATGCAGGGGCATGCAGAGTATTATTAGATATAATTCTAGGAATAAGTTTGTTCTAGATTGGGCAAATATGAATTATTTCTAATGTTTTTGTCATTTTTTTTAACAGCAGGCCTTTATGCATTGGAAACAGAAAGATAAAATATGGTTATCTGTCCTCAAGGACTATTGGGAAAGAGATCAGGAAACAATGATTATATAATCCTTTAAATATACCATAACAATAAGAAAGACTTAAAAAATTTAAAGACAGTCTAATAGCAGAGGAGCTAAAGGAGTAAGTCAAGCTTACTTACAAGAACTCCAAGAATTTAAGAAAAAGTCACCATTAGAAAAAAGTATTTTAGAGCCGGGCAGTGATGGTGCACGCCTTTAATCCCAGCACTCAGGAGGCAGAGGCAGGAGGATCTCTGTGAGTTTGAGGCCAGCCTGGGCTACCGAGTGAGTTCCAGGAAAGGCGCCAAAGCTACACAGAGAAACCCTGTCTCGAAAAACAAAAAGAAAAAAAAAAAGAAAAAAGTATTTTAAAAAAACTTCAAATTATTTCAAAAGCACAATGTACAACAGTCATGACAGAAAATAATATTTTGCTTATAAACAGATAATGTACCATAATAACTCCTCTCTGCTAAGGAACCTTTTAGTACTGGGGGCCACACTTTCAAATGTTTAAAGGAGTTCGTTGAGGTCGGCAGAAGCTTCCGCTGCGCTCTGCTGTGGATTCCCTGAGCCTCCCCAGACCCACCCTTGCACAATTTCTTTTCCCTTACCTCTTGTTCAGCTATGCATTAGTCAAGTGATGGGCATTTTTTAGCTCCACTGTAATGTTACAAGATTTCTATCCTGTATAGATCCACAGTCCAATGTTGACTGAAATGATGGTTACACAGACTGTCTTCCTGGATTAAAGATATTCTACCTGTCTTATCAGAAAAGCTGCCTGGACAGAGGTAAACTCCATTTCCTTTGCTAATAAAGAATCGGTAGCAATTTTAAAGTCTCTGTAGTTAAGATTTTTGAAAAAGACAACCTTAATCTACACTAACTAAATCAATGTCAATATTCTGGAAGGAATATCCAGAGATCATGAATTTGATATTTTAATAAGGAAGTCCAAAAGAAGAAATAATAAGAAAAAACAAACATTTCCTAACCCTAGAACTCTTTTTAAGAAAGCCAAAGGAAATTTTGTAAAAGCTATCATAGCTTTTGGAGAAACAAACTAGATAGAGTCAGAGCAAACTTTATTTCCTTAGAACATTCATATGTTTTGTTTGTTTGTTTGTCTTTTGGTTTTTTGAGACAGGGTTTCTCTGTAGCTCTGGCTGTCTTGGAACTCGCTCTGTAGACCAGGCTGGCCTGGAACTCAGAGATCCCCTGCCTCTGTTTCCTGAGTGGGGGGATTAAAGGTATGCACCACCACTGTCTGGCTATATATTATAATAATAATAATAATAATAATAATAATAATAATAATAATAATAAAGTCCACCAATAAATACTGTCTACCTATTATGGCATTTAATACTCATCTCTTATGATATCCAATACAAGAATAAAAAAACATTCTGTAGTTTCAAAATGCTAAACCTATAAAGCAAAGTTACAGACATTTTTACTTCGGATCAAAATTAGGTTTTAAAAAAATATATATAAAATGTTATCCTGTAAGTGAATAGCTCACAGTACAGCATCTCCCAGATTACACTTGTGAAAAAAACTTGAAGTGATTTAAAGTGGAAAAAAACCAAAACTCTCAGACCATCAAAAACCAAAAGAACAATCAACCAACCATCATAAAGTTAGCATCAGAAACCAGACAAACTCTTCACTAACCAAGAGCCATACTTGGATTTAAAACAACCAGGCCTTCCTTAACCCAATCTACCTCCCTAGAAAATGCTCTATATCTCAGTAAAGGGCTAACAGGCTGCCTGAGATGGATCCGAACCTCCACACTATATATATATAACATTTCTACAGAGCCCTTCATACATCTTACCTCATCTTCCAATCACCTTCATTCTATCTGAGAGCAACTCTTGGATGAGCTGTGCAGAGGAACTAGGAAGAACTATACTCTGAGTGATGAAGGAATCAGAGACTATCCATACTGCCAAGTGTATTCTGAATTTGAGAACTACATAAAAACCTACTCCAGCAATAAAAGAGTTAAGTCTATGAATGCCGACTACTTGTTCTCCAACTACAGAGCTGAAAAAGGTATTCAGTCAATGTTCTTATCTGAAGAACAACAATAATAAAGACACCTACTCTAGTCTGTTGTTCAGAAATATAAAGTGTACACAGACTGTATATAATTCACATCTAAGTAAAGAGAAGCAAGACAAACAACTATGAGCTAAATGGGGAAATACATTACAAAGGTCATGGAATATCAAGTAGACTTACTAGAAGACAAAACAGCAAACCTGCAAAAGGACCAAAAAGCTTTAAGTATATAAAACTGTTATTCTGACACCCTGGGAGACTGAGGCAGGAAAGTCTGAGCTACATAGCAAGACCTTATCTCAAAAAATAAAATAAACATTATGAGTCTAAAGACATAGAAGAGGGATGAAGTGAGTAAAAAGGAAAGAAAATTAAAATTGCAATACTGATATTTATAATCTTTAACTCTTGAACTATAATGGTTCATTTTAATTATGAACTTGATTGGAATAAGAAACACTGAGGGTGTCAATAAGGCACTCCACTGAGTGTATCTGTATGATTTCCAAAGAGGTTAAATAGTTGGAGGAACGCACCCTGAAGATGGGAATACCATTCCACTGGCTGTAGTCAAGAACTAAACAACAAAGAGGAAAGGAAAAGCCAGATGAACTCTGACATTCCCTTCCTCCACTTCTTGGTCAGGACCATGAGCCAAGCCTTCCCATCATGCCTTCCCACCATGCCTTCCCCACCACTGCATGCTAAGCTGAAAGCCAAAATAAACCCTCTACCCTTAAGTTGTTTCCTGTCAGATATTTGGTCACAGGAAAGAAAAAGTAACTAATACAGAGAGTTGGAACCAAGAAGTAGGGCTGGCGCTGCTGTGACAGCCTGTCCACATAGTTTATGGTCCTTTAGAACTGTTCACAGGAGTGACTTGGAAGACTTTGGATCTGTGAGATAACTCAGCTTCTTAAAATGTGGGTCACCACCACAGATGGAAACACGTAACTGAATGTAGGAGGCATGAAAATATGGCAACAGTAAATATTCAATAACCAAAGATGCATTCAACATCAAACATGTAATGAATCTAGGGCATTTCTAGCAATGCTCACCCAAGTTGCATCACAGTGACTTCACTGCAACCTTGATTCTGACATGAACACTTCGTACTGTACATGCCACCATACACCATGCAATACAATNAACTCTTCCTGAAACTCAGCTTCAAGAGCACTGTATGTTATGAGCTGCAATGTTTTTCTTGTACATATATTTCTCCTTAAACAGAAAATAATTCAATTATGAAAACCAAAACCTTCTAATATTTTAATCAGCATGTATTAGTTTAACTTTGTATAATGCTAAAATGTTTGATTTTTAGAGATACCACTTCAGGTGCTGACGAATTTTATTTTAAAAAGTCATTAAATGAATTTTGGCTTGGGATTATGGCACAATTTCCAGGAATTTCTGGAAAGACTTTAAATGTGCCTTTTGTGGGCCAGCTGGATGGCTCAGCAGGTGAATATACCTGCCATCAAGCCTGATGACCTGAGTTTGATCCTCAGAACCCACATGGTAGTAAGAGAAAACCAACTCCCACAAGTTGTCCTCTTACATCCACATGGGCTCCGTAGGAACCCTGAGGCATATGCATGCTCAGATACACACATATACACATACTAAATAAGTACATGTAAAAAATATAAAGAAATTTTTATACATTGCTATTTTATACTAACTTATGTGAAGCAGCATTCTCAGCATTGATGATTATAAAATTAAAATACTGATCAACTCTGAAAAATGAAGATGTTCTATGTCCTGCAGTATCAAATATTGAGTCAAGATTTCTTTNTTTAAAGAAATTTAATTCTTCATGTAAAAATAAACACATCCATATCATTAGTATGCAAACTTGCTTGTGTGCTTAATGAATGGTTAAGGTTATATGAAAACCAAAGAACAGTTTTTAAATAAATCTGATTTACTATAAATAAATATTTGATGTCTATGCCTAATTATATATATATACACACACACATATATATATACACACACACATATATATACACACACACGCATATATATACACACACACATATATATACACACACACATATATACACACACATATATGTATACACACACACACATATATATACACACACACACATATATATACACACACACACATATATACACACACACACATATATATACACACACACACATATATATATATACACACACATATATATACACACACACACATACACATACCATACTCACACATACATTTTCTATGTATTTGGGCAACAGGAGTCAAAAGTGACAAGAGTTTAAGTCCTTGGGTGATGTCCTAGAATGCTATAAATGGAACTTAATAGGCCATTATGGTGGGAGTGCAGAGGACCAGAGAGCCAATAAAAATGCAGACAGTGAAGTCACAGTTCACAAGGCTTCATACAGAAATAAAGACTGGAAACTGGACTAGAGAACATTCATATTACATTCTGGCAAAGAACAAGGCTGTGTCCTGCCTGTGTCCGGACAACTTGAGTGAAGCTGAACTCAAAAGTAATGGGCTAATTTGTTAGTAGANGAAATTTTACCACAGGAGAGCATTGAGCCTATGGCATGGTTACTACCCATTGCTCTTGCCCAGATTAATGCAGAGAGAGAGCAGAAAAATGGGGAAAATATACAGCTTAGCAAGGAAAGGAGCATGAGTAAGCTTAAAGTTGTAGACATGGCAGAGACTCAGTTATTAAGGAAATTAAGGCTCAGCAGTTAAGAGGATACACTGCCTTGCAGAGGACCTTTGCAGAGTTTAATTCTCAACACCCATATCAGAACACTTGCAGCAGCTACCTGTAACTCCAAATCCAAGGGACCCAACACTCTCTTCTGGCCTCCTTGGGTACTTGCACATATGTGGCACAAACATACACACATATAATTAAATAATCTAAAAAACCATTTTTCTTTAAGTGGGGGAGGTTGAGACATTAAGGCAATTAAGGAGAAATCACTCATTTTGTAACAGGACAACAACAACAAAAAAAATGTCCCTTTGGGGCCAAAGAGATGGGTCAGTGGGCAAAGACACTTGCTGCCAAGCCTTACAACCTGAGTTCAATTTCTGGAACCAACTGGTGTAAAGAACCAATTTGTTCTCTGAGCTCCACATGTGCACCAAGGCATGTGTACACCTACACACACACACACACACACACACACACACAAACACACAAAACAAATAAATGTAAATTTTAAAATACTTTTTAAAAAGAAACATTCCCTTTTAGGACAAGACCCCCACCCACTGAAGACTTAGCTTGTAAAATGCAAAATCATTTGAAGAGAGACCGCACTCAGAATGCTGCTGAAGGGGGTTCTTGCTGGAAAATAAGTGTCTTCCCAGTTTCAACTGCCAATGCACACAGATGCCATGTGGAATAGGGCACCAGACTACATTTTGAGCTGGTTGTAAAACCNGGCAGAGCTGTTCAGAGTGCTAGTTTCGCAGAATTACAGGTGATGGAGGCTTGTACCAAGGTTCCAGAAAACCACTGAAGCCAGGCACCACAATGTCAGATTGCTTGNAAGAGGCCCCTAAGAGGCCACTGCATAAAGTTATAAAAGTGAAACCTAAGTTGCAATAGAGACTTCAGGAAGTTGGAGGTGCTAGAACCCGGTATAGCTACCAAAAATGCTGCAGGGAAGGAATGGGGCCAGCCTAAGAGAAAGGCTAGGTGTGCTGTACTGTAGACAATAGAATTAGAAGGGAATGACTACTCAAGATTGTTGGAGTCCCTATGATACCAACCACCAAGAACCCTGGATACCAGATATGCAGCTACAGGATCTGGCATATGTCTGATTTCAGTCTTGCTTTGGCCCTATCTTACTTTGCTATGCCCTCATTACCACCTTTAGGAGTAGGGATGTTTATCCTATACCGTTGTAAATGAAAATATGTAACTTGCTTTGTTTGTGTTTTAAATTTTATTGGATGAGAGACTCACAGTTAAGAGAGTACCTTGAGTTTCAAAAGAGACCTTAGATTTTTGAACAGTGTTGAAACTGTTAAGACTCTGAAGACTTCTCAAGTTGGAATGAATGTATTTTGCATTATGAATCGGCCATAAGCCTATAGGGGATGGAGGTAGAATGTTAAGACTAAAGAAATGTGATAGGGCAAGTTGACAAGGAGGTAGACTTGTGACAGTAAATTTCAACTGTCAACTCGACTGAATTAATAAATACCAAGATTATTAATGAAGCACTGCCATGTCTTGCATGGCTTGGGTCCTCACTAGGGGCAGTGAAGAAAAAAAGGAAGGACACACACAGACACTTGTACAGAAAAGCTGGGGTCAGGCGGGAGTGTATACATTCTGATGGAGTAGTAGCTACCTCTGCAATCCAGAACCTCAGTGAGTTCATGTACAGCATAAGGCGAGGAGTTGCCTAGTTTCATAGAGGGTCTCTGTAGGCAAGCAGTCTCCAGCTGTAAACATGGAACGAAAGCTGCAGTTGCTAGCTTTTGTACACCCTGATCACTCATCAGTAAACACTCAAACTTTCTGAGCCTGAGCCGTATGGGGAACAGATTTGCCAATTTCCCATGGGTTGATTAGAGTCCTTGGCAAGACTGTGCTCATTTCAACAATCAACATTCACTAAGGACTTCACTCAATCAGGGCTTCCTCTACTCCCTACAAGACACACATTCAGGTATGTCTGTCAGAGGTGTTTCCAGAAACATTTAACTGAGAGAAAAATACCCACCTAAAGTTGGGGAGCACCATCCCATGGACTAGATCAAGGGCTAAATAAAAAGAGAAAAAGGAGAAAGCCAGATAAACCCTGGAATTCCTTTCTCTGCTTCCTCAGCACTACAGACCAAGTTGCTCCCACTGCCATGTAATGAGCTGCATTCCTCAGCTGGGAGGCAAAAGAAACTCNTTTGCCTTTCAGTTACTTCTTGTCTAGCGTTTAGTGACTAGAAAAATAACCAATACATGCACTAAAGAGCAATGATGAATCATAAGCAAAAACCAGCAATTATGATGTGAATAAAGAATTCAAAGGACTGGAGAGATGGTTCGTGGTTAAGAGCACACAAGTTCGATTCCCAGGACCCACATCCAACAGCTCATAACGGTCTATAAACCTCCAGCTACAGGGGATCTAATGCCTTTGGCCTCTGCAGGTACCTGCGCACATACATGGCATACACACAGAAAGATACTGCCTCTGCAGGTACCTGCGCACATACATGGCATACACACAGAAAGATACTCACATAAATAAAACTAAGTCTAAAATAGGAGAGAATTCAAGAATCTCTCATTATAGCACTTTTGTGGGGTTTTATTTTTGTTTGGGTTAGTGTTTTGTTTTTGAGACACATCTGACTATATACCCTAAGTAGCCTAGAACTCATTAGGTAGACCAGGNTAGCCTTGAACTCACAGAGATCCACCTGCCTCTGCTTCCAAAGTGCNTTACTAAGTCATCTCTGTATCCAGCTAAAGTACACATTCTGTCTGATGTAACTAGTAATGGCCACTGCAGGTTCAAAATGATTACATCTAGTATACTGTCATATAGCCACCAAATAAAAAACACAATTTCACTTTAGATCTTCTATTCTAAAACCTACATTTTCCCCTTTAACAAAACTACCAGAAATAAACACACATGACTCTCAAGTATTTAATTCAAACTAACATGATCCTGACTAAAAGATAACTTACAAATATATGTTCAATGTTTTAAACACATGCATAGAGACACTGGGGGGGGGCTCAAGCTCATTTGTATAATATTTACATAAGTAAATGTCAGTTTCAAGATGAAAGACTGATAAGTGAATTGAAACTGCCTATTACATACACAAACTAGAAAGATAATACTTTATGTAAATTAGTATATATTGTAATAGTATTAATGCACGCTGTAACAAATTCTTATTTGCGGCAATTTAAAATCACAAATGTAATTTTAAACTACTGGTATTGTTTGTGCTATTATCACCTTGACAGTTGACTGGCACTCTGAAATATTTTATAAACATGCTTTATAAACATAGAAAAAAATTATCAAAAATTTATAAACTACCTAATAGAAGGGAACATGCTAAAGTATCCTTAAGCAAATATATTAATTTCACATAATACCAATTATGTAAATAAAGGCAAAAATAATTTAAAAATAAATTTTTAAAAAAGGCATTAAGAGAAAAAACTTTTATGTTAATCCAAGACCTTAGACCTACCTTAGCCTCTATGTTCAGCCAACCACAAATCTCTAAAACAACTCAATTTCATTTTTCCACTAATTTCTTTTCTTCCCTAGTATTCCTACTATGGCCTAAGTCAGTATTCTGTGTCCTAGACCCTCAGACTTTGGTTGTCCTCCTGTACCAAAGTAATTGGTTCTATTTTTCAAATTCAAAATGGTGGTGCTCCTTGCTGCAGTGACTTCCCGTAAGCTACTCGGGATGAAGACCAAGACAGACCCTTGCGTTCAACCTAGAGACGCAAACTTAACGACCGGCAGGCTAAGTACTGATTTATTATATTACTTATTTGACANCTTAAGAGAGTGACATAAGATAGAGAGCACGAGCAGGTCAAGAGGGAGCCAGAGAGAGCCAGAGGAAGCCAGATTCCAACTGAGTGTTAGCCATCTGAAAATACATGCTCGAGTGTTGCTTGCTCTAGCCTCAAATTCTTTTAGAAAAAATTGGAAATGCAGACTTTCACATGAATCCCCAACTTTGTGAATGCTAATAACTAATTCAAGCTCCTGTGACTAGGGGACAGCTGGGAACTGTAAAGCCACATCTGGCCCGTCTATTCTCCTCACCTGGCCACACGACTACACTGTCTTCTACATCAGTCACTGGAACATCCGCCTCCGTGAGGAGGCCAAGCTTTTCCACTAGGACTCTCAGGGAAGCCTCCCTCCCTCCCATCACTACCCTTCACTCAGAGCTTCAGAGCCCCTTCTCTCTCAATGAAACCTTCCTATTCTCATTGCTCTCCTCGTCCACTCCAAATGCTAGACAGTCACTCCCTATAAATTCTGATTGCTCTGAGTACAACCTTCTAACTCCCCAAACCAAAATCACCTATTAAATGTTCACTAACCTCTCCACATGGGAGGCTCTAGATGGGCAGTTTGAACAGTATTTATTGTTAACTAATAATTTAGTTATAAAATAATGCAGTCATAAAATGTTCCTTTTGATAGTAAGATTCTGGTGTACTCTTAAAATATTTATCAAACTGTACCTAGCTTTTCAGAAACATAAAATGCTTAAAGCAGAGTCAGAATTATAATATTCCAAATATAACAAGTGATAATAACCTAAGCATTATTGATAATTGGCTGAATGCTGTGAACTATATTGAGGACTCTGCATGTATTATCTTCAGTACAACCTGTAAAATAGATGTCACCGTCAGAGGAAAACAATTTGAGCTGATCAAAAATTAGCTCAAAAAAACACACATTTTAGTCACTGAAAAACTGTAAAATGACTACACTACTGAACTTAAACCACCACTATATTAACTAATTCATTCATAAAGAAACACTAACCCAACAAGTAGCTCTTCAACACTGTTAACAGGAAATATGGCCTTGATTTGCCTCCAATTACCCAGTAAAGTGAGGTTCCTCACTCACTCCTGTCCCTAGCCCTTACACACACACACACACACATACACACACACACACACCTCAATTTTTGCCTTCTATGGTATTACAAACACAAAATAAGTATGATCACAGTAACAAATAATTCTATAAAAAGACTATCTTTCTGAATTATTCTTAATCAAGTTCATATTTGCACATTAATTTGCTGTCATTTTAAATGTATACACTTGCTCAAGGTAAAATTATTCTTAATAGACTGTTTTCAGATAAGAAGCAACAACAAAATCCTCAACAAAGAGAACTCCAAACTGTTAATGCTGTGGAAAGAGAGGTAATACAGAGGTCTTTCACCTCTTGAACTCTGCTACAGGAATTCTACTTGTTTGACTCAGTAACCAAGCAAACGCAACACATTTGTGTATCATTTGCTACCTTGACTCTTCCTGTCCCAACCTCACTAACCACCCCTTAGCTTTCAGAACTGTTTCTCATGCCAAACTCAGGAGCCAGGTGTTCTCAATAATAACAATAAATATACATATATTCATGGGCTATAAAGTCTTATTATTTATGACTTAAATAATAGACCTTTTAAAATTGTGCAGTAAAGTGTACATATCTCCATTATCATTCAAATTTATTTTAACTTCAACCAACTGAGAATTTTTCTTAACTCTCTAAATAGAAATTCATTAAACTAAAAATTAGCAATTTCTAAAAACTTTTACCCATACAAAATATAAAGGAAGCTACCTAGTACATGACAGTTGACCATAATAGCTGACATTAATGCACCACTGCTGTCAAAGAGCTCTGATGCCAGTCTTAAATACATTTTTCCCCAAATGCTCATATCGTATATACATACCATGGGAAATGAGGTTGTACAGAAAAATTGCTTTATTTTCTCAGCAGATATTTCCAAGACCAAGTAAGATTTTTCTCAGTTACAAAAGCAAAGGNAAAAATTAAAGAAAAAAATCTAAGTATCGAAGTTGAAATACCGAAACAAATTCCAAATTATAGAAAAATGGTATGAAACTGTATTAGAAGTACTCCATAAGGTAAGGCCAAAAGTCAGTGAACCACCAAGCAAGCAATTATTAACTACGCTGACAAACGGAGAGAGCTCTTATTATAACAGTGTACTGTCTCAAATATTTAACTTAGCCTCACATTTGAACCTAGGCTTTTCAAAATCCTCACGCTTATGTTGAAACCACTACCAGTTTTCTACAGGAGCTCTATCATTCGGGTGGTCTCATCTCAAATACATAATTTTTCCTCACATATTCNAGGGTTAGCTTATGAAAGAAGAGACACGTTTGGAAAAAGTGAATTGCCTCCCAAGTCTCCTTTTCGGTAAAAAATACAAAAATGACTTTAAGGCTACAAGCAGAGCTCCCGTTTCATCTCGACTATACCCCCCAAGAGCTCAGTCCAGATTAACTAGCCAAATTATAGTAGTTAGAGATATCCACGCCCCCACGTCTTACATGAAAACCAAAAGATCAGAGCACAAGCCAGGGACTGGGACTTGTTGGGTGAGCAAAGTCTAAAAGCTGTCAAGATTCAGTGACTTCACAGGGTGACAGAAAACCTAACGCAACACGTTCTCAATGCGCGCAACCTGAATCCCCCTATTTCCACTCCCAGCTGTCCACAGCAGACGAGTGTGA
>LZPO01066362.1:167040-186153 GCA_001675575.1 Neotoma lepida | reverse complement strand
AGAGAGAAGAGAAACTGATGAGGGGATGAGGGAAGGAATTAATAAAATATTAACTAGGATTAAATAATTCCTACCTTTGTGTTTTGGTTTTTTTAAATACACAAAAACATTAGGCATGGTAGAACACACCTGTTACTCCAGTACTCAGGTGGCCAAAGCTAAGCCTGACTCAAAAGAAAAAACAAAAACAAAGCAACAAAGGAAATAAATGCATGAGGGCAAATGTAAAATGGGTATTGAAGAGCTCTAAGGCCTTTGTCATATTTGGGAAAAGCCAGGATTAATGACTTTCTCTGAAGTCTATTTTTTCTTTGAGAGGGGGTCTCACTATTTAGTCAAAACAAGTCTCCCACTCCTGGCTCAAATGATTCTCCCACTTCAGCCTCCTGGATAGCTAGGCAACCATGCCACTAGTCTGATCAATCTATATTCTGGGTGTTTTCTATCAGTGAAAATCTAGAGCTTCTCAATCAGCAGAGAGACTTGGTAGCAAAGAATTGAAGAGAGTTAATATAGAAAACTAATAATCCAGCAGGAAGCAAAATAAACATAATATAGCCACAAAAAACAAAGTAGAATTAAATCCAAATAGATAGTAGTGAGTACAATAAACATAATGAAATTATTTTTTATAAAGACATAGAACATCATATTGGTTTAAATTTAACAAAAAATAAAAGTAATATTCAAGTAGGTGATGTTAGCATGAGATACACAAAATAAACTACAGAAAGGTGCTAGAACAAGATATATATTAAAACAATAACAAAAAAGACAGCTGATAAAGCTATAAATATCAAACAATAATCCTTTACACCAAATATGTAGTATAATAATAAAAGTCTTTACCAAGAAACCTAATGTACCCAACAACATGGTTTTCAATTATAGAAAGAAGAATGGCCAAAGTTCCAAAGAGAAATTGACAAGCTCACCATATGGCTGGGCGTTTTTAACAATCAGAAACAGCTAAATCAAGGAGACAAAGAAACAAGTAATAGGGATTGAATCGTGAAGGGCCTTGAGGGAGGCCATATTAAAGTCGGAAGGCTTTATTCTGAAAGCACCAGGAAGCCATTAAAAAGTTCTAAGCAGAGGCGTGATTAGATCAGATATCCATTTTTAGAAGGGTCACTCTGACTATAAAATAGAGAACGGACTTCAGGGTGGTTTAGACTACCACAGACAGAGCAGCTAGAAAACTCTGCCATCTGACAGAAAGATCCTGATGGCCTGAATGATAGGAGAATCCTTGGCAGAGATAGACAGGCTTTTAGGAGGCACACAGATAGCATAGCTGATTGGATGGCAGGTGAGGCCAGCTTCCACACGCTTGCAGAGAACCACTTGCTGCATGGCAATAAGCGGGGGGAAATGGAGTTGCTTGTGTTGAGGGTTTTGAGGGGTGAGGGAGTGGATTCTGTTTCCTTGCTTCTGGTCACGGTGTTGAAAACTCTCCTCCCCTCAATTTTGACATTCAATTGTTCATTGAAAAATTAAATTATATTCAATATATACAAAGTAAGTACGTCAATTTTTAAAACTCTATCAAAAAGCACTTTTTTGTGTGATACTGGGGACTGAATTTAGAGTCTCATGCATGCTAAGCCAGTGCTCTACCAACTGGCCCATAACCTCCACCCTCAAAAATCATGTGTAGANATGCTTCGATAAACTGGAGGAAGTCACATTTTGACAATGCAAGAAAATTGTTTGTATAACTTAATTATCATTTTTCATATAATAATGATGCATGATGGACCTCCAGGAATATCTACAACTTAACTACTGAAGTAATAAACCAATCCTGAGTTTTTGTAGTACACAACTGCTACTAAAAGCAGGTAAATTGGGTCTAGAAAATGGCTCAGCCACTAAGAGTACTTACAGCTCTTGCAGAAGATTTGGGATCTGTTCCCGGCACTCACATGGAACAGATCACAACCACCTGTAACTCCAGTTCCAGGAGATGTGACATCCTCTTCTGGCCTCCACAGGCACCTGCATGCACATGACACATATAAACTCACTCAGGCACACATGCACACACATAGACAAATAAATATTTAAAAAAATTAAATAGGAAAAGCCAAGCAAGGGTTGTAATTGATCAATAGAATGCATATGTTAGGGCCTGAGGTTTGTCCCCACACCAAAGGAGAAGAAAAGGTAAAAGCAATCAAACTTGCCCAGTTTACCATGAATTCTCAGGCATATATTTCATGGTGCATAAATCCCTTTCTTTTTGCTGGTTGCTATTAATTACCTTAAACTAATGTTTGCATTTCCAAGTGGTAATTATTCTTCAGAGAACCATGGTTTTGCCGTGACTGGGATGAGAAAGGGGAATGGGGATGAGCACTTCTTATACATCCAAACTGAGGTATAAAATGCTGGACATTAGGAGCTAGTACTCCAAAGGCATTTAACCTGGCAGCTTCAAGCATGAAAAGGGCTTAAAGGATTTACAGATTTCCAATTATGAATTGTAAGGTTTTGTATTTACTTTATAGTAATTCCCAAATGCAAATGAGGTGTAGACTTTTAACGTTCCAAATGTGCTATGCAATTTCAGCCTAATCTACTAAAAATGTGAATAAAATTTGAGCCTGTAATGACTGCCCAAATAGGCATGAGACCTTCTGCAACCGCTGAAGAGAGTTTTCCTGGGAGTCTGCAGACTGGAAAGTTTCTGGATAGCAATAGAGTCATAATGAGCTTGTGCATGACTCTAGTGCTAGCATTCATTATTGTTATTTTGTTTTGTTTGTAAGACAGGGCCTCACTATGCAGTTGTGGCTGTCTTATACTTACTATGTAAAGCAGGCATGAACCCACGTGCTAGGATTATAGGCATATACTACCACGCTAAGCTTAATGTTGTCTCTTAAATGATGACAAGGATGTGTTCTGAGAAAACAATAAATAGGATTTTTTAAATAACACTTACTTGAAGCCTAATATTACATTAACTTTCTCTCGTGGAGTCTGTTTTCTAAGCCACTGTCAACCTCATTAAGAATGCGTAATTTTTAAAGTTGCAGCCCTTTCAGAGACAGTGCAAGCAAAACAGCAAAGTGGACTCATCTCCTTTAGGGACAGAATATGTAGCCAGTCACTATATGGTGTCACCCAATCTCAAGCGTGATGAGTTATTAGCTGCAGTATAGAACTCTCACTCTTGAGAAGAAATATTAAATACATAGAGCCCCTGCCATCCAAATGCTTTACTGTTCATCTTCAATACAATGGATACTGCAGAATAGATGTGTTACACTCTTCTGGTTTTCCCCCCAAATTATCATAATGTACTGATTTTAAACAGCGTGAAAAAAGACTATAAGAATAAAATTATATTTCTCAGTTATTAAAAAAAGTCATAAAGTTGGATTCTGTTTGTTTTTGTATGAGTGGTGGGTGAAATTTCCTTCTAATGTTTGTGTTTCCTGGAAATGCGTATTTAAGAAGGAAGAAAGGAGGGAGGGACGGATGGACGGATGGATAGACAGACAAACCAATACATGAGCAGATGTGAACACTTCTTAGGATTGACACGCGCTACCTGGAAGGCTCCCCAAGCTTAAAGATAGAATTAGCAGGCAACAGGAAACAAAATGAGCCGGCTCACTTGTGCAGCAGCAATCTCGCTTTTCTAGTAGCATGGTAACCAGGAAGTAGGAAAGGGTTTGGAGGGTTTTCTCTCATTTTTCAGCAAAGTACCCAGTGTCACCACAAGACAATGACTACCTTATGTCTCTGAGTTTGGGGGAAATGAAGGCTTTTCAAATGTCTGTCTATTTTAGCAAAGCTGTCTCCTGAATCTCTCCCTCTCTTTTCCTACTGGAGATCCGTGCAGGCAGCTTGCCAAGTGGTGGGAGCCGTTCCTGAACAGCAGAGTCACATCTGCTAACGGAACAGTAGAACACTCACTGCAGATGTGAGGACAGAGCTGGGGACATCAAGGTAACCTTTGAAACTCAGGGCTGATTAAATTTAAACACTGGGAACACAGAGGAATGCTCTGAATAACACATGTAGGGAAATGGCTGGGGAGATGGTTCAGTAGAGAAAGGACTTGCCTCTACAAGCCTAATGACCAGCATTTGGATCCTCAGCATCCACATAAATGCTGAGTATGTGTAGTAGATCTCCTGTAATCCCAGACTCAGGAGGTGGAGATGGGATGGGAGCCTGGCTAGCTAGACGATGAATTGACAAACTCTGGGCTCAGCTCAGGAAGAGACCCTGCCTTAGTAAGTAAAGTACATGTTAGTAAATGACCAAGGAAAATACTTTTTGTCAGCCTCTGGCCTCCGCACCCAGGAGTACACGTGCTCATACAGGTGCTCGCACACACATGTGAACACTCATACACACATATACATACACCATACATATACAAGAAAAGAATATGGAAGGAGGACAGACCAACGAATGAAGATCTGGAAGTTGGTTTTATATGAGGAAAACAGGGAGAAATGACAACGAAGTTAGGCCACCACTTTTTATAAAGAATTGCTCGCTTTAGGAGGATTGTGAGTTTTAGATCAGTGTAGACTACACAGTGAGACCCCGTCTAAAATACAAAACAAAACCAAGCAAGCAAACAAGCAAACAAACAAACAAACAAAAAGGATCTCAACACTGGGATAACAAAGGCTGGCAACTATAGACCTTCAAATACATTTCTAGTGAAATCANGGAATAGGGGGCTAGAAATGTAGCTCAGTTGGTAAAATGCTTGCCCCATGCGTTTGATTCCCATAAACTAAGCTTAGTGGTGTGCAAATGTAATCCCAGTACTCAAGAGGCAGAGGCAAAATGTTCAGAAGTTCAAGGTCAACCTTGGCTGCAAAGAGAGTTCAAGTCCAGCCTAGACCACGAGAGCGCCAGTCTCAAAAGGGGGTTGGGGGACATTTAAGTCATAAGTTTTCATGGAAGCATTTATAGTCTTTGATTCAACTACCTTAATTTGCTATCATCATCATCATCATCATCATCATCATCATCATTATCATCATCATGAGTGATGCCAGGAATTCTTCATTGTTCTCTGTTAACAAGACGCATTAAGGACCTCTTATCTGTCTATCATATTCTGTCATTTGTATATCATAATCTCTTATTTGTATATCATATTCTCTTATCCTTATATCATATCCTCTTAGCCATATATCATACTCACACAATGGAGTTTGTCTTGTTTTTAAATCTTGACATTCCAGTCCCTACTCTAAGCCCTTAAATTAGAATCTGGGGTGGAACTTGGTCACATAATGAGCCCTAAAGTGCTTCGTTAGAAACAGGAAACTGTCAGTGTCAGCACCACCCATCTTTGGCTGAGCCTTTATGGAGGCCTCAGAGGAGAATTTAGCTTTGCTTTCAGGCTTGGGTGAAAAGTGCCACCAAGCACAGGCAGGCCTCCACTCCATAACAGCTCACAAGGATGGAATGGGCATCTTGCTTTTCTGCCAATGACAGTCACAAACTCTAACATCTGGGATGGAGGATAGTACTGGGGGGGCTACCCATGAGACTGTCCATAAATAAACAGCCAGACAGAGAACCAAGACTTACGTTTAGTNGNCATGATTGATTTCATGAACATCTCACAGTTCTATCACACTGTCAGCTATCAGGAGTTCCCACTTGAGGCCACCCTGTCCCGGTTTTAAATACTGAGCTCTGCTGTCTACTCTTCGTGTGAACACACATCTCTTGGGATATCTGTACCTCAGTTTCCTCAAGGGAAGCACTAGACAGAGTTGATCCTGCTTCCTAGGGTTATAAGGAGCCTCAGTGAACCTTAAAAACCTGTGTAGCTCAAGGACACAGCCTGAGACAGTGTTAGGTATCCAGGTATACAGGGTCAACTGGTATTATTAGGAGAGATTTGTGTCCATAACACACATCAAGATCTTACACACGCAAGTTCCCACACCCATCATAAATACACACACACACACACACACACACACACACACAAGCGCGTACACATGAGTGCATACACACACACCACTATACCTTATTCTATATGCTCTGACCCAGTCAAGGCTGCCCTTCAGCTCATGATGGGGACCAAGAAAAAGGAGTAACTGTGGAGAGTCTTGAAAGTTCCATTTCATTTTGAAAAACTCTAATCATAGAAATGAACATAATCACCCCAGAGCCCATTATTACTACTTTGTGAAACATCCCGAGAANCTTAGCGGCACAATACTTCAAGTAAACTCATGCTTGGTCTGACTTACCCAGGCAGAGGAAGTGGCCCCCTCCTGAGAGCTCATGGTGCTCTGCCCAGGCCTTGATTATAATGTACTGAGTGCTGCAGAGCTTCAGAAGTCTCTCGATCTTCTCTACCCCTGAGTCTTTGCAAACCCAGTCCTTCCTGCGGGCAAGACCTCTCCCNCCCACATGTCTATATTGTGATACTGAATTACAATGGCCCATCTACTATCAGCCCTCAGCAGTAAGCAGTAGCCCTGTGAGAACCAGGAGCCGGTTGTTTTTATTCACCACCATGCTCTTAGTGCCTAGCAAAGTACGTAGCACATAGTGGGCCCTCCAAAAACATTTGAGAAGTGGAAAATAGGTATTTCTAGCTACTGATAGCTTAGGACTCTACCATTTCTAGCTGTTTAGCNTAGAACAGCCTGCACAACTTCTCAGATCCTCAGCTGAAATAACTTCCTTTTATNTTCTTGAAATGACTAAAAGACAGAGCAATGAGAAAAGCAGCTGGCAGAATGCCCAGAACAAAGCTAACGTTAATAGTTAATACGCGTTTTAAAAAGCAGCAGAGCCAAGTGCACCCAAGCCTTTCATTTCCCTAATTTTGTCCCTTTCTCGTTTAATAAAAATAGATGTTACTACCATAATTGTCAGTATCAAGACCCCAGAAAACAGGGGAGACAGGAGGAAAGGTCAGAGGATACTGGGCTGCAATTCTCTGAGGTAGACATGTATTAGTACTGATTCATAAATATTCATTGGACAACTTGTAGAGGCCAGGCATAGCATAAGCAAAAATGCTCAGCTGGGAGCTTGCCTTCGTGCCTGCTTCTCTGCACAGAAGTTAACACCACACAAAACCAACGTTTGCAGAACTGAAGTAAAAGATGTATTTTAAAGCTAAGTTAAATATGCCCACCATTTGTCCATTCAAGAAATTGGTTTGAAGATACCAGAATCACCAGTCACATGCCATGTGGCATTTGGTTTTCGTTTTTTTTTGTTTTGCTTTGTTTGTTTGTTTGTTTTTTGTTTTCGTTTTTGTTTTTTTGAAACAGAATTTCTCTGTGTAACAGCCCTGGCTCTCCTGGAACTCGTTTTGTAGACCAGGCTGGCCTCGAACTCACAGAGATTTGCCTGCCTCTGACCGGGTTTGCAAAGACTCAGGGGTAAAGAAGAGCAAGGGACTTCTGAAGCTCTGCAAGGAGTTTACTGCAGCACTCTGTACTTGATTATAATCAAGGCCTGGGCAGAGCACCATGGGCTCTCAGGAGGGGGCCACTTCCTCTGCCTGGGTAAGTGAGACCAAGCAAGAGTTTACTTGAAGTATTGTCCCACTGAGGCTCTTGGGATTAAAGGCATGGGCTACCATGCCNGACTGCTATGTTTGAAAACCTCGTGTCTGTCTGCCTTTACGGATAATAGTCTGTATTTGTTGAGCATTAACTATATACCAAGCAGTTAACTTTGGCTCTCACATATGCTTCTTAGAACCTAGTCATTTCCGTTTCAGAGATGAGATGACTTGGGACTGTCATTGAAACAGTGGAGGGACTAGATATCCCCAATAAATTAGTAGGAAGCCAGACTGTCTGACTACACAGCCTGGACTCAAATGGCACTGTGTGCGCACTCCTCCCCCTGTCTCTTATACACATCTAGATGTGTATAAGAGACAGCACACACACACACACACACACACACACACACACACCTGCCCACCTGCCCTCCATCACTGGGATTCTCATTCTGAGTCTGGTTTGTGAGGCTAAGCTCCTCCGGTCCTTAATTAAGCTACAAGTCTCCCTCAGCCTAAGGAATCTGGAGGAGAGGTACTTCTGGGTCACATGACATCTGGATTGCAGGGAGCAGGCTCTCTGCCTTCCCACAGTGCAGAGAATGCTGTGGTTACATGGCAAGATCATGGGTGGGAGGGCTCGCCCGTCTCTGCTCATTTAGGCATGCAGGTCCCAGCAAGCTCCCTCGCTGAGGAGTAACATCTACTCAGGCAGACACAAGAGGCTGCTAACCAACAGAACAAGCTTACAGAGAAAGAGCCAGAACAAGGCAGGCTATGAGGCCATGCTCCCCTGTCAGAGCTACAGGATGTGGATTCCATTTGGTAGTCAGCTGCTGCTGCTGTCGCTGGTACTGGTCTCCAATNGACAGGCAGCCTTTCGTCTCTGCCCTGGTCGGGAAAGGTGGGCTTGGGAAAGCAGACAAATGACACCATTACAGAGAATTCCAGCAGCCAAGTAAGATATCTCAAACATTGTTAACAATCCCCTTTCCTCAGACCTCCTCCAAAACATGCTTGAAAGGATACTTTTACCTGTAATGACAAAATTACAATTTATAAAGCCTCATGTATGTTTTAACGATGTTTTGTAAAATCAAGAAAATGAGGCCTATTCTCTCAATACCAAGCATTTACCCTCCAGCCTCCGCACCACCACTACCTTAGCTCCTCACTGATAGGAAGATTTTTTTTTAAAAAATGGCCATTTAATTTTTTTTTTCTTCAGAGAACTCTGCAAACCACATTTGGTACTGACTCTGCATGTGAAATGTTTATTTATTAAGAANAGCCATGTCTAGCTCCGATTGAACATTTCTTTGGTTCTATTTCCTAGAACGAGCAGGGGGCAACTGCAGGAGCGATGAACGCACTTCCCGTTTTTCATTTTTCGGCACGAGGTTAACAGAGGCAAGCATCTGCCTTTCAAGGCAATTGCATCTGTGTGGCAAGTTGTTGTGGGGGAGGTCTGAGGCTGTCAGTCCCCAGCTGGCCTCAGAGTAGTCACTGAAGCAGTGAGCTGTGGCCAGGACCTTTTCCTGATTTAGCTGTTAGTCCACAGAGAAAACCCACACAAGAAAGGACCACAGACAAGGCGCTGGCAACAGATTTTGCTAGGGAAGGGGATGGTGGGAGTGGGAATGGGGGTGCAGAGGCTGAGGATTTCAATCACATCTCTTCAAAGAATTGCACAGCGGCGAAGTAAGCAAGAAGACGGATCGAAATTGATATTTCTAAATCTAAGAGACAGGAGACGCGTGTCCCTCACCCTCTCTCCTACACGCATGCCCACCTCCCTCCAACACCCAGCTATTTCTGCCCTAGATTTTGCTTTCACTCTGGAGGATTCGTTTCTTATGCCAGGTGTATAAATACAGTTATGAAACACTGCCTGCTTCTCCAGTCCCATGGAGAGAGGCTCCCTTCTGCTGAAATAAAAGAAAACTAGCTGGTTGTTTTTGTTTCCCCTGTGGTTAGATTAAAATTGGTTGCTGAATTTTCTATCCTCTAAATTGTTGAATGCATAGTTTTTTGTTTTGTTTTGTTTTGGGTTTTTTGTGGTTTTTTTTTTTTTTGAGTCATCATAAAAACAAACGTCATTTAACCAAGATGCAGCCTTTAATGGGAGGAAATCCTGCCATGCCTTAAATGATTAAAGATAAGCGGGTACATGGTTTGACCCTATTTGAAATTCTCCTCTATCCACTAAGTATAGATAAATCTTTATGGAATGACCTATTAAGTGGCTGCTGCTGGGACCGAGCTTTGGGTTTTGTTTCAGCTGTAAAATAAGGTCACTCTGCTTTTGGTAAAAACTGATGTAGCTGCTTTGATAATTAAAACTTACAGAGTCGTGACGAGATGACATATTTAAACCTCTAAAACTTAATGTGAAGTGATAAAACTGCAAAAGGAGGAAGGATAAGGGTCCCCGACTACTGCTCATCAAATTAAATATTAGTCATAGGGTATTTATGTCACTTTTAAGTAAAGAATTCCAAAAAGTGTCTTGAAAACTTGAAATTCAAGGCATGATCCATGGCCTGGCTAGCTTCCTTATGTAAGGGAACCAATAGAGAGGGCCACATGTTGGGGAGNGGGGAGATCATGTAAGTGAATTTACAACATAAACAGCTGATGTTGTCAGTCAAGGAGCCAAGATGCAAAGCAAGTAAATTGACTTGGTCCTTAATGTGGGTGTTTTGTTTTGTTGGAGCTAAGATCTCACGTAGCACAGGATGACCTTGAATTCCTAATCTGTCTGCCTCTACCTCCCAAGGGCCAAACTGGGGTTTCTATCTACAGACAGATCCATTACTTGCAAGCCCTAGTTCTCCATGAGATGGTTCTCTATTGCTGAAATGAGAAGTTCCTGGCTTGAGGGAGACAACACCTCAAGAAGCAATACCTACAAATAAAATCAAACAAACGCTTGGGCAAGGTAATTCATCTCCTCCTGTCTGAGTCTCCTCCCTTCTAGACTAGGACCAGTGATGGCGGTAAGTACCGGGGGTAACGTATTGAGAATGATAAAAGGCTCATTGCAAGCATCAGTACATGCCATTTTTCCTCTTTGTCCTCTACTCAACATCTGCCACCATCCTCCCATCATGCCCATCATTTAGTCTCATTANGTGCTTTGTCATCATATATAACCCTGCTAGCAGGGACAGTACACACTGGCTATACCAGAGACTGGATCTGACTGGCCTGTGAAGTGACATTGGTTCTCACAATACGTAAACCAGCCTTGTGGTTTAGGCTTCAGTCTTCTGTATGTTTAGTAGTAATATTCACTTAACTCTGAGAACCAAGTCTGGGACAGGCTAGGAATGGATCCTACTATGTAGGGGAATTGAACACTCCCTCGAAGAGGTAGAAGAAGGCTTTTGAGACCCAGGTTTGGTAAACAAAGATCACATGACTGGGAAAGGTGGCTCTTGCAAGGTTCTGAAAGACACATTCCTCGGCTTTATAGAAACTGTACTCAGCTGCTGGGAGACTGACCAGGCACACTGCAGAGAGAAGATCTTTCGGACCTGTGGAGCTGCCTGGCCGTTATGCAGAGAGCTGGAGGGTTACTCTGAAGAGGCATCACCTGCGCTTTGGTGGACTTTCTAAGATACAGCTCCTTTGGAGTCATTCCTGCTCCTGTAGGTAGCCCTTCATCCATACTCCTAGTGGTAACCCCAACTCACTGGTTCACCAAGTTTGACTCTGGTGCAATAATTACTTTGGACGGTTGTGAGTTCCCTTTCTAGGGGGAGTAGATATGTGTTACATCTCCTCAGGAAAAGTCTCTCACACAATACCTACCACCTACAAACCAAGGCATTTAATGAAATAAGGCCACCTGTGAGGTCTGAGGAGACAGCCAGCCTCTCCTACCCAGGCAGAATACCACTTTCAGTTGAGGCTCATTTCAAATGTCACCTGCATTTACAGGCCGAGTGTGCATGAGGCAAGCATTCAACCTTGCCTGTTACTCCTCTGTAAGGTCTACTTGCCTCAGAGAGTCATGGTGAAGATGTGTGACTAGACTGTAATACATTATACAAATGCAAAATAGTGCTTTTATTTTTTTGAAAGTTTATTTATTTTTATTTTATGTGTATGAGTGTTTTGCCAGAATGTATGTCTCTGTAGCACATGTGTTTGGTGCCCAAGGAAGCCAAGAGAGGGCATCAGATCCCCTGGGACTTGAGTTACCAAGGGATGGTTGTGAGCTGTCATGTGGGTACTGGGAATTGAACCTGGGTCCTCTGGAAGAGCAGTCAAGACTNTTAACTTCTGAGACATCTCTCCAGCCCTAAAGTACACCTTTTAATTGTACATTAAAATAGAGAAAATCTCTTAAATATGGTTCCCTCCTTCAATCCATCAATGTGAGAATAGAAATAAAACTGAAAGAAAAAATAAAAATTAGAACACTGTATTTGGACTAGTTCTTTAGCGCTGTTGTTTTGAATCTTAATAAGATATAATAGAGGAAGGCTTGATGTAGTAGCATACAGCTGTAATCCCAATGCTAGGAATGCTGAGGCAGGAGGAGGATGACTTTGAGGCCAGCCTGGGTTATATAAGTGAGTTCAAGGTCAGACGGGGATACATAGCTGTACTCTGTCTTAAAAGGCGGGGCGGGGGGAGTAATATGTTAAATACTATAAAAGTAAAATATGCAAAGTATTTACATTGTATGTTAGGTATAACATAAAGTGCTTAGATTTCTCATGTTTGAGTCACAATTGTAATCGAGATGGTACAATTTTTTAAGGCAACACAACAGTCTTATGTAGGATAGCATCTGTGTAACTTCTGATGTGATAGCTTCTGTACCTTGAACTTTATTGGCCTTCTATTTACTTACCCTTCCCCAATCATTAGGCACTATTTTCTGAGGTATAAATGGCAACTACAGTAGCCCCAAGTGGCCCATCTTTGCCTTGCTGTAAACCTGATTATACAGTAGAACTGCTAAAGGTACCGAATAGCAATGCTTTGAGTTTGGAATTTTATCACTTTCTCTGGTCACTGAACCCACCAGTTATAAATTACATTTTTTATTACCTCCTAGAAAAACAAATTAAGTGATGGGCAATTCAAAGTCTACATGCAAAACAGCTCTCTGAGAAGTAAAACTCAGCTGGACCAATTCCCATCCCTCCCCCACCAGGGAAAAATGAAGAAGCTGGAATACCTGACACGCCAGTTGGTCCTGTTGCCTCTGCCAGCTGGGTAGGTCATGCGATGATTTCACTGGGCTCTAGAGAGGT
This sequence comes from Neotoma lepida, assembly GCA_001675575.1. Classification (NCBI taxonomy): domain Eukaryota; kingdom Metazoa; phylum Chordata; class Mammalia; order Rodentia; family Cricetidae; genus Neotoma; species Neotoma lepida. The sequence goes on along the minus strand of LZPO01066362.1, from coordinate 173,352 downwards.
GTCGACTGTCTCTTTCACACCCCCTTACCTCCCCCTCAAGAACAGAGGTCTATGTAGCATTGATCCAGCCTATAGCCTTAACCTTTGTACTCGTTTGGACATCTCATCTCTCTGCTCTCCTCTTCATACTGACAGGCATCTGATGGAGCACGAGGTCAGTTGGAGCCGGCTGGACGTCNACCGGCTCCTCTAGTTTGTGAGCTGTCTTTGATAACTCTTAAGCGTAAGTTCACCTTCCTGGTTTCTTTTGTTTAGCCTTGTGTTCGTGCATCCTCTGCTCCTATTTTCTTAATGTGCTTTTTAGAATCAAAAATAAATAAATAAAAACCTTCTTTATCTGATTTCCTTCCATCTTATTTTTACTTCATTTCAGAGGGTCACGAGCTGTGTTCCCCACACTTGCATATCCACGAATTCAAATCACNGTTTGGGCTATAGGTCATAAGAGGCACTATCCATGGTACCCAGACACTGACATTAAATTACACAAGGAAAGCCATTTCCCTTCCTAATTCTCTTCTAGTCCTTGTCTATCACTTCAAGGAGAAACTTTCCATTTGGTCCTTGTGTAGCTATCACATGCCAATCTTCCCTTTGAAAAGAGAGCAGGCCCCAGGCTGAAAGCCTTTGACATGTGTAATAGTATCTAGCTAGAGTTGTATAACGTTGTTTTGGCTTTTATTACATAAGAGTGCTTGTTTTTATTGTTGCCTCCTATTCACAGCAAGTGATACTGGTGTTCTTTTTATAGTCCTGATATAATGTTTCTTCTTTTAAAAAGCATATGTAAATTTAAAATGTGCACCAATTTCACCAATTTAAGGGAAAATATTAAGTACAAGGATAGAGACAGATGTTCAAGGTATTATTGCTGGAGTGATGGAAGTTTGAAGACTAACAGTCTAGAATCATTTAGTCTTTGCTGTTTCTTTTTTTTTCTTTATAGCATTTTATGCTATTGTTAAGGCATATTTGTTAATAGCATCTAGATCTAGAAAAAAGATATTCCATTTATGATTCCTCCAATTGAAATTGTACATAAATTATTTCATGGTCTCCTTTTATTCCTCTCAGCCACAGGGTTTTGATAGCCTTTTCTTCAAATATATACTGATAACAGTTTCCTTAATGTGCTATCTATTGCCATGATAAACAACATTACCAACAGTAACTTAGAGAGAAAAGGGTTTATTTTGTCTTANANCTTACAGTCCATCATGAAGGGAAGTCAGGGCAGGAACTGAAGCAGAGACCATGGGGGAACGCTGCTTACTGGCTTACTCTGTATTACCTGTTCAACCTGCTTTCTTATACAACCTAGGACCACCTGCCAGGAGTGGCACTGCCCACGAGGGCTGGGGCCTCCCACATCCCCCNCAGATTTCCCTACAAGCCAGTCTGATGGANNCATTTTCTCAGTTGAGGTTTCCTCTTCCCAAATGACTCTAGCTTATGTCAGGTTGACAAAACAATCAAACAAAACAAAACCTCCCCAGGACCAACTACTGATCTTCCAGCAGAGATTCCGGGAGACAGTATTCTGTAAAGTAACCTGGTTTAATTCTACATCTATTTTTTTAACACACACACACACACACACACACACACACTGCCACTATTATCATTATTACCAAGACATATATAGCCCATGAGACATCAAGACTTTGACCTGTATTTATTATGAATTATTCAAGATGATCTCATTAATCCCAAGTAATGAAATCTTTGCACACCTTCCCTGAAGGGAAAAGGGTTATATCTGCAATGCTTTATGCTGTTTCCCCCTGAAGACTCTTCAGTCCCACTCACACCAAGGGCACATTTATCTCAGGGAATTTTACCCTCCTTGACCTCTTTTCACTTAGCAAAAAGACTCTCTAAAATTCCTCCNTTTATTTTCCAGAATCTAGTGGGGATGTCCTCAGAGGTAGTAGCATTGGGCTCCTTCCCAGTCCTGTTTTCTGCAGATGTCAGTCTAGAGGGGNTATGGGAAGTTGATATTCAGATTTCTGAAGATTGCCACCCAACTGTCCACAGTGTGGAGATAGGTATTAGGGTAGACGGAGCAGGTTCTCATTGATATGGCTTCTCTTTGGTTCTATATTTTCATTTCAAATGCAACCCACTGCCATCCACATCCACCTCTTCTGTTCTCTGAGAAAACTCAGGCNTTGTAGTCACAGTTCCAAAGTAGGTGAAAGGTTAACCCCTTANGCTAAAACAACAAAACTCATTCAAGTCTTGTGAAAAACGAGTCAGGAGTAGGTCATGGTGAGATGGAGAAGTAATAACTGCTTACAGTCCACTTCCCTGCACGGTTTAAACACCACAGCCTCCTTGCTCCTCTCTCGTCTCGCTCTGATACCTTCAACTCTGCATGCCTTAAGCCCACTAATATGACAGGAGCACTTGTATCCTGCACTACATTGTTGTGTCAGATTCTATCGTTGTGGGCCATGAAGGCTTAGGAAGTCTTAGGAATTGGAAAATTGTAGCCTCTGTCAGTGTTTCTAGGTTCTTGTGACAGGGAAAGAATCCAGAGACAAGATGAAATAAGAAAGCAGAAGGAAGTTTTTATCGCAGACCAAAAGTATACATTCAAGAGAGTATGGGCTTTTCAGCAAAGAGTTAACTTAGATGGAAGTGAGGTTAAGGCAAGGGTGTAGGTGAGTTCTAGGGGTGGGTTAAGATTTTCTCAGAATAGTGTTTATTTCCTCTTTTTCTTAACCCCAATACAAGGATGGGAGTGGGATNAGACATGCCATGACAACAAGTGTGTGATGGGAATAGTCAAGGCTGGCAATACAAAGATGGCATTGGAATGAAGCAAGTAACAGTTAGCAGTCAGATAGGTTGACCGGGATAGTCCCAGCCATTGTGGAGCGGCCTTTATCTTTACTGTTTGAGTGATCACCCGATGCCCTGCTGTCATACAGCTCTACAGCAACACCAGCTTCCAGTCACTTCCCTTCCCAGCCTCTGTCTAGCTAGTCTATCTCACTATGGTGAATGTTGACCTTGGGGACACCAAGGGCAGGCTTTCTTCTTGAACACAGATCTTATGCATACAGTGTTGTCCTCTACAGTGCCCACTGAGGGACAATCTTGTTCAGTAGTTTTATAGATAACCCTTTTCCATGTTTGCTTCTGGGTTGACTGACCCTGTGGCTGCCAAGATGCCACCCACAGGTCTTCTCAGAACACTGAGGGCTGAAGTTGGGCCTTTGCCTTTTCACAATTTAGTGACTGACTGTCCCAGTTGGTCCTGGTGGCTCCTTTGTGATTTGGATAGGCATTTCCTGCTGCGTGCCCCTAATCTTAGCAGCTGGATGCAATTAGGGGCCTGCTCTCTGGCTGGCAGCTGGAGCTTTGATTGATGTTCCATGCCCAGCAACTGCTCCTTCACAGAAAGCTGGATCTGTGCTTTCTTCTCTACTTTCTTCCATGATGGGGTCCTTTTCTTTTTTAGCTTAACAATTTTATGTGTAGCCCTATAATTGATTCCACTCTGACTACTTGCTCAAAAGTCCTCAGATACTTAACCTCTCTTACTGAAGTATCATGTGCCTTGGGATANGACTTCAAATGTTAGACCTGTATAAGTTCATCCACCTCCTTCAATTTCCTAAGTGAGATAACCCTGTAAAGTGCTCTGCCCCATGCCTAGTACACAGTCAGTAAGTGCGAGCTATTGTTGAGATTGTGCTTGGGCCTGTTGCCATTTGGTTTCTGATACCTACCATTTTTGCAGTGTTAGGGTCTTCCTTCAGCAGTTTGGAGGTTTTTGTACTAGGCCTGTGCTGGAACTCTTAAAGAACATTCACAGCTCTTGTCCCTGACCGGATTGTCACTGCTTGCACATTCTGTACACCGTCTGTCTAGACTCAAGTCTATTGAGAGCTCTTTTCCCCGAAAGTTCTGGTCTTGTCTGGAGCTCACTGTCTATCTTGATCTGGAAAGAGGTTCCGATCATACAGAAGCTCCATCTAAGGCAGAGAGAGGAAGGCTGAGTAAACCATCTTCCCACTCCTCCAGGGGCACCAAGCAATGGGGCATCAAACNAGGGAAGCTGCATTTCCTTCTTCCTTTCGGAGGGCGTCACCACTGCCAAATCCCTCCGTAGGATCTTGAAGACAGATGTCAGTGTTTTCTCATTTCAGACTCTCCACTCTTCTCCTGTACGAACTGAGAATTCATATCCATTTCCATGCACTAGCCCTCCTACAAGATCACTGCCGTTTCCAAATATCAATTGGTCATAATTCCGAGTAGTCTTTGCTGCAGATGTGTACAGATAGCACTTAGGAGTCACTAAAACTCTGGAAGGAGCCCTAGAATGTGACAGTATTCAGACTTAGTTACTTATGGGGTGTCGAGGCATTTATCCCTAAGTTGTACCAGCTCTGTCCTCTTTGCATTTCCTGATTTTGCCCAAAACATGGTCTTTTCTGGGTTTTACTGCCTCTTATGTGTATCTATATCTATATCTATATCTATATCTATATCTATATCTATATCTATATCTATATTTATGTCTATATCTATATCTATCTATCTATCTATCTATCTATCTATCTATCTATCTATCTATATGATTTATTTTTATTTTCTGTGTATGGTCATTTTGCCTGCATGTATGTGGTACACATACATGCTTAGTACCTGATACCTGCAAAGCCAGAAGAAGGCATAGGATCCCCTGGGACTGGAATTACTGGTGATTGTGAGCTGCTCTGTGGGTGTAGAGATTTGAACCCATGTCCCCTGAAAGAGCAGCAAATGCTCTTAATCATTGGACCATTTCTCAGTGAAGTCCTGAGTTTCCCTGTTGAACGTTTTCCATGAATTCCTCAAGACTGTTTGCACATGTACTCTGGCTCGATTTTGCTCATCCACTGCCCACCTTGATAAAGTATACTGGGACTTTCTCTGCCTTGCCCTCCCCTCCACCTTGATAAAGTATACTGGGACTTTCTCTCCCTTGCCCTCCCCTCCTTTTGTTTTCGACAAAATCACACTCCATAGTCCAAATGGCCTCAGACTTGTCAACTTCCTGCCTCTGTGGTGATTACATTGTGTCCCCCAAAATATTGTGTACCCTAATAAAACTTATCTGGGGTCAGAGAACAGAACAGCCACTAGATTAAACATAGAGGTTAGGCAGTGGTAGCACACGCCTTTAATCCTAACATTCCAGAGGCAGAGATCCATCCAGAGCTCTGTGAGTTCAAGGCCACACTGGAAACAGCCAGGCATGGTGGCACACACCTTTAATCCCAGAAAGTAATGACAGAAAACAAAAAGATATATAAAGCCTGAGAACCAGAAACTAGAGGCCTCTTAAGCTTTCAGGCTTTGAGCAGCAGTTGAGCTGAGATTCATTCAGGTGAGGACTCAGAAGCCTGCAGTCTGAGGAAACAAGATCAGCTAAAGAGTTGACAAGGTGAGGTTGGCTGTGGCTTGTTCTGTCTCTCTGACCTTTCAGAATTTACCCCAATACCTGGCGTGGTGTTTTCANTTAATAAGACCATTTAAGATTCATCTCTACGTGCCTCAGCCTCCTGATGGCTGGAGTCACAGATGCGTGTCACCCAAGTTCTTGTTTCCTTCTTATGCTGTGACAGCTTGGTAATCTTTCTGGAATGGCAAGGCTAGCTTTCCAGAACCATTCTTACTCAGTAAAGACATGGAGGAACTACCCAGAGCCTAAAGTACTGTTGCTGTGTTTGTTTGTCTTAAGATTTATTCTTAAATTTTTTATTATGTCTATTTGTGTGGGGGTGTGTGCACATGAGGTGTCTATGGAGATCAGAACAGGGTGTCTGATCCCCTGGAGCTGGAGTTACAGGTGGTTGTGAGCTGCCGGATGTGGGTGCTGGGAACCAAACTTGTATCCTCTGCAAGAGCAATACCGCTCTTCAGCTGAGCCTTCTCTCCTGCTCCTGCTGTAGTTTGTTGTTGTTGTTTTAAGATGTTTTTGTTGTTGTTCATGTTTTTATTGTGTTCAGACTGAAGGCAGGCCTACGGCCCTGTTGTAACTTTTTGGTCATGCTGTTATCCTTCCAACTCTCTCTCTTGCTCTTACACACATAGATACACATACACACAGAGCCAGGCTTGGTGGTTCACCCTGTAATCTTGGCATTCTAGATACTGAAGCAGGGGGATAATGTGTTCAGGGCCAACCTGGGCTGNATAGTGAGATCCTCTCTCAGAAAAAGAAAAAAAGAAAGGAAGGAAGAGAATAAGCACACACAGAGAGACACACAGACACACAGACACACAGACACTCCTATACTCATTCACACACCC
>LZPO01066362.1:141083-162340 GCA_001675575.1 Neotoma lepida | reverse complement strand
TTAGTTTTTATAGTTGAAAATATAACCAAGTTAGGAAAGTTGGTAAGGACTTTATGTTTACACAAATGTATGTCCACACAGATATACAGAAGTACTTATTTCCTTCTTTGTATATATTTACTGAAATCCATGAGTTTACACTGAGAGTCCCAATATCAGTTCAATACTACACTGTTCATTCTAGCATTTCTCCCTTAGTTTATTTCTCTCTTCAATCATTTTAGTGAATTAATCTTCTAGATCAATTCCCTCTACACAGCCAATCTCCCATCACCTCTACTGTCCACTCTCCTCAATACATTCTTCATCCTGTTTGGTTTCTGAGATAGTTNGTCCTAATTATCAACTTGACGGGATGTGGAATCACCATGGAAACAAATCTCTGAGCACACTTGTGAAGGATTGTCTAGATTAGGTCAATTAAGGGGAGCAGACCCACCCTAAATGTGGGCAGCACCATTCCATGAGTTGGGGTCCTGGACGGAAGAAAAAGGGGATAGTGAGCTGAGCACCACTATTTATCTCTCTCTGCTTCCTGACTGCGCAGTAGTGTGAGCAGTCTCCTCCCGATCTTTCCACCATGGGGTGACTTCCCCACCATAACAGGCTGTAAACCCAGATAAGCCTTTCCTTCATCAGGTATCTGTCCCGGCAATGGAAAAGCTTNCAAAGTCTCATACTGGACTACCCACCTCAACACGGGTGTGACTTGCTTTGTTCCATATAAAGGATTTAGGACTGAGTCGTACAAAAGTGTGAGGGAAGAGGNTGGCGAAGGGAAGAGGAGAGGAAAGAGAGGGGGAAGAAAGGGAGGGAGGATTTTTCCAGCTTTGTTGAGCATGTTGGTGGATTCACCTTTGCAGTATAGATTAGATTCTCTGCTGAGTTCACAGACCACAGCGTGGATATAATGGGGGCTTTTTGTTGTATTTTAGAGCATGTACCTAAGTCATCCGTTTTGAATAAAATACTCTGTTGAAGTGATGGGCTTCATTTTCAGTGTGCTGCTCTCCCGGATCTAGAACAAAAAGGAAATACTCCAAATGGTNCAGATCTCCGACNACATGTTTATCTGATTCCTTTCAACTCCCATTTACCNAACACTCTCTGTGTTTATGCATCCTGGGAAGAACTACTTCCCAAAGCATCACTGCTGTCCAAGAGTTTACAGCCTCACTGGGAAAATTAAACAGAGACATAGATTAATAATACAAATGAAAAATAAACAGTGCAGTGGAACATGTGTGAGACCAGANCTGACTCTCACGGGTGAACACAGTTCCACAAGCCTGGCTTATCTGGGGCTTGGTGTTGACTGTGTTCCTAGCCTATTAGAGCAGCCTGGTGGATGGTTTCTTACCAAGGACATTTTAATGTAATCACTTCTTCCTGCTAACCATTTCATGTTCCACAGAGCAGGTGAGCTCTCCCAAATTCTAGCAGATCACCATCCTATTCCCAAACANGNTCNNGTCTGTGGTCCTCAGTCACTATTCAGACTTCAGATGAGAACAGGAGAAAGCAAGTGTGAGGTCTCCAGCTTCCCTTTAACTTTGTTATATAAATAATATAAATCCAGGCCCAGCATGACGCCATATGCCTTTAATCCCAGCACTCAAGAAGCACAGGCTGGCATATCTCTGTGAGTTCAAGAGCAATCTAGTCTACATATCAAGTTCTAAGCCAAACAGAACTACATAGTGAGATCCTGACTCAAATACGTTAAATTAATTAAATAAGTAAATAATGTAAATTCTTTTGGGTACCATTACTTGTGACTTACTAACTTCCAGGACACACTTCCAGAACTTTCTCTGTNTATTCCTAATTCATGGCTGTGCATCAGCACTCTCATCTGAAAAATAAAAATGACAATNGTGTTATCACCCTCACATGGTGCTCATGGGTAAAGTGTGAGTTAAAATACNCAGAGTGCTTCCAATCGGGCCTGCTGTGTCTATAAAAGTAACATACAGTACCTTATCTATCAAGACTCGGCTATACATTTTTATAAGATAGGCTGGACGCATCATACTTCCCCATGGCCTGCTTTTTCCATTTAATGATATAGCGCAAATGCCTTNCCTCATGGGACAGTTTTTAAAGTGCAAAGAGACCATTAGATCCTCTGAGTGGGTTTTCAAAGTGAAAAGTAGTTTGGGAGAATGGGCCCTGGTTATTCAAGAGCATCCTTTCAAGGTGACACACTGCTTCAGGAAAGGACCGAGTGAGACACTGCTTGAGGGTGTTGTGTGTTTGAGTGCTGGGAACAACCTTTGGGCTTCTCTAGCATAAACTTCACTGTTGCTTAAGCAGTAAAACCGTATTTCCCTCAACAAAATCTAATGTTGAAGTAAAGCAATTTTANCACACTTTGGGGCCAGGCATGGTACTGCATGTCTTTAGTCCCATCATGCAGGTGGCAGAGCAAATGGATCTCTGTGAGTTCAAGGCCAGCCAGAGCTACATAGTGAGATCCTGTCCCCCACCCCCAAAAAAGCAAAAAACCCACTTGAGTAAACATATTAGATGAAATATATCACATTTACTAGAAAGTTTACTAATAAGATCAACAAACCTGTTTTATTAACAAAATTTGGAACCTAGGAATATGTATAGTAATTATTANAGTTTTATTCCAAACCAGCCTCAATAAGAAAATAAGAAAGACACTTGTGAAAACCCTATGCCACTGTTATATTGGTTANTTTATTTTTCTGCCTGGACAAAATACCTCACAAAAGCAACTTAAAGAAGGAAGGTTTATCTTGTCCCCTGCTTTGAGGGTACAGTCCATCATGGCAGAGAAGGGACGGCCCAGGAGCATGAGGCACCGGGTCACACTGTGTGTGTGTCACGCTGTGTCGGGAGGCAGCAGGAGATGGATGTTGATACTTATCTAGAGCTGTGCTTCTTTATTTAGTCCCGGACCCATCCTTGGACTGGTGACACCCACATTCAGGGTGGGTCCTCTCACCTCAGTCACACATCTCTGGAAACTCCCTCACAGACACGCCCGAAGACTTGTCTTCTTAAGCAACAGAACCCCTGCAAGTTTTCAATGAAGCCTAACTCACAACACCAAACCCATCATTCTTACCTCACAAATTAAGACCAAGAGATTCTGCCTCCTTTGAGTATTNAAATACTAAAAGACAATAGGATATGAAAAAAAAAAAGTGTCTGCAATGGTTGGCATGTATTTTCCACCAAATGCAGTTCTCTTCAGTTTACATGATTACCACATAGTTCCCTAATTAATAAAGATGGAAATGGCCAATTAACTTCGCTGCTGTTCTTTACTGGTTTGCATTATCCCCATAGCTCATAAACCTTGGGTTGTGCTGACTAGGTAATTTGTATTTTATTCCATTAGTGGGTTAAAGATTTACTGATTATCTCTAATAATTGAATTATGTATTTTAGCTTGTGGATCAGCATCTCATTTTCTACATATCAGCTCCTTGTATCTACCAAGTGTCCATCCGATCATTTGTAATTGCAGCTGTTTTCTCATCCTGAGGTTTGCCTGGAAAACTCGGGAAACCGCTATTGACAAACAATCTCCTTCTCTAATTAAATGCTGCTGTGCCTTCCTGATTGCTGACTTCACGCTGCTCCCTCCTCTTCTCTGGCCCGGACTGCAAATAGAGAACTCTATAGTATAGTTGCTGTTACTACACCTGACTGCATGAGGACTGTCACCCCGACCTCTGGGGTAGGTATAGTTCTACAGAACCTTATATATGTATATGTCTTTTCAGAAATGTGGTGGTATTTCATCTATGTCCTCCAATAAAATTTATCTGAGGATCAGAGGAAAAAGATCAGCCGCTATCCTTGCAATGCTAGCACANGCCCTTAATCCTATCACCTAGCAAGGGTCTGTCTGGATCTCTGTGAGTTCCAGGTCACACTAGGAACAGAGTCAAGCATGGAGACACATGCCTTTAATCTCAACATCAACCATAGAATTCTGGAGGTCTATACAGACAGACAGGAAGTGATGTAGCTAGGCTGAGAGAGCCAATGAGAGAACAGAACAGAAAGGAATATAGGTGTAGAGATATAGGAAGTCACACACTTTTTTGGAAGCAGCAGCATTGTGAGGTGAGGCTGGTAGCTATTTCTAATTCCTCTGATCTCTGTCAGACTTTCACCNCTATCCCTGCCTCTGTGTTTTATTTAACAAGACCATTTAGAAATTTGTCTTACACAGAAATAAAAAAAAAGGAAAAACAACAGTTCTTGCAACTGAAAATTACAATGTGAAATATATCAGATGAGTCAAGAAATCCTTAAGATACTTACAATAAAGAAGTTATATGTTCTTTTGAGAAATTAGTGTGATGACATCATACTTGCTTTGGCTGGGGAGAGAGCTCAGTCGGTAAAATGCTTGGTGAAGAAGCATTAGGACTTGAGTTTGGGTCCCCAGCACCCACATAAGAAGTATATGTAGCAGAAGGTGCCTATAATCCCAGTTTCAGGGCAGAATCAGACAGATCCCTGAAGCTCTCTGGCCAGTTAGTGATATCCACTTTTAATGAGAGATCCTGTCTTAGTTAGGGTTTCTTTTGCTGTGAAGAGATGCCACAACCACGGCAGCTCTTATAAAGGAAAAACATTTAATTNGGGTGGCTTACATTTTCAGAGGTGTAGTCCATTATCATCANGGTGTGACATGATGACATGCAGGCAGACATGGNGCTGGAGCCGGAGCTGAGATTCCTACATCTTGAATTACAGGCAACAGGAAGTGGTCTAGCTCACTGGGCATGGCTTGAGCATATATGAGCCATCAAAGCCCACCTCCACAGTAACACATTTCCTCTAAGATCACACTTACTCCCAACAAGGCCATACCTCCTAATAGTGCCACACCCTTTGGGGGCCTTTTTCTTTCAGACCACCAAAGATCCTATCTCAAGAACTAGGTTGGAAAGTGATGAAGGAAGATAGCCTATATTGACCTCTGCCTTCTCCATGCACACACACATACACACACACACACACACACACACAAAAAAAAACCCAGGCAAACACATATATGTACATAGACCACACACAAATTTATATACTTACTTATTGTACACAGTTTGGAAAATACTTAAAGATTTACAAACATCTAATAGCATGCTTGAAAATCACCCATGTAAAAAACTCTTCTTCTGTTATACCTGCTCCATAGAATATTTGAATTTTCTATGTCCTCCACTTTTCACTCAGCAATGTATCATTGTTTTCCCACACATTAGCTATTTTATCTAATCATGAATTTTTCTGGGCATCTTATTGCCCTCTTATTGAATACTAGTTTTTTTCTCATAAATGATTTATTATTATGAGTAAGAAGTAATGAAGAACTTTAGACATAAATATTCATCTTTGATCTTCCCCTTTGCATTAAGTCATCAAAATCTGATGTCANATGTTGTGAATAGATTAATAACTTTCTTGGTAATACTCCTAAATCTCTGACAATTTCTGTCTTAGTTTGCTTTCTGTTGCCATGATAAACACCAAGACCAAAGGCAGCTTGAGGAGGAAAGGATTTATTTCAGCTTACAACTCTCGGGTCACGTTCTATCATGGAGGGAAGTCAGGGCAGGAATTCAAAGCAAGAACGAAAGCAGAAGCCAAGGAGGAATGTTGCTGCTGACCTGTTCCCCACACCTTGCTCAGATTGCCTTCTTGTGGCACCCAGGACCACCAGCCCAGGGAGACACTGCACTGCCTACAGAGGGGCTGGACCTTCCCACATCAATCATCACTCAAGAAAATGCTCCACAGGCTTACNGGCCAACTTGATGGGGGTGTTTTCTCAACTGAGGTTCCTTCTTCCCAAATGACCCTAGCTTGGGTCAAGTTGACATAAAACTAGCCAGAACACAGATCATGGCAGGCTTGTGTCAATGACACTGGAAGTTTCTGATCCCTGCTCAGTTTATTATGATCTTGTTTCTGTGTNCCTTTTAGCTTCTAGAAGTTTCTTTGAGGGTAATCTGTGCTCACAAATTCATGGTAAATATGCAAATAAAACAGCAGTCTTGATAGATGCCCAGGATACGTGTGTGAGAAGAGGTAGGACAGGCAAATGAGGGGAAAAAAAAGAAGAGCAGAGGAGGAAGGGAGGGGAAGGAAAGATTCTGCAATTGGTGACCTTTATCTTAGAAAAAGGGGAATGGAGTGAGCAGTTGGCCGGTAGTTCATAGCACAACATAAATACCAAGACAAGATGAACCGGATAGTATTAGATTTGTCCAGAAGATAATTATTTACTTTGGAGCAGCTTGAAACAGCAGAAATGGTAGAAGATAGAGGGACAGACATATTAAGGATATTGAATTAATACTACATAAAGCCTGAATCTCCCCAAAAGCATAAGTACACACCAAATTCAGCCCACAGGCATGTGTCAAGCATTGCTCTGTCTGAGGCAGTCTGCTCAGGAATGGGGCACATCCTTGAGTAAGGCGGACGTGGTTCCTGCTCCAATTGAGCTTAGAGAGAGAGAGAGAGAGAGAGAGAGAGAGAGAGAATCACTAACAAGGAAACGAGTCATTCAGACAGCACAGTTGAAGCCATAGGAAAAGTGCCACGAAGCTGCTCAGGCCAGTTCACACGAAGGCTGTAAGGGTCATCTTTCTGAAAGGTGACATTTGAGATGACTTATGAGAAGAAACCAGACGTGGGAATGTCTAGGGACTGATCATTCTGGCAGAGAGGGCACCAGTTGAAAGCAAAGAGATGGNGTGAATGGCCCCGTTTGCTAACAGGAAGAACAGGTGTGGCTGGAGGGAACGAAGAGGGTGTTAGAGCGGAAGAGGCTGGAGACACAGGTGCATGGAGCCAGGCTGCCTAGGGCTTTACAAAGACTNTGGACTTCATGTGAAAAAAATCAACTTTGATAGATAATAATCTTGATGTCAAATCATTGTGTTCCTTTCCCATGTAACCGTGAGTCTCATTTACAGCTCCTGCAAAATCTGCNGCTTCACTAGAAGTTAATGGTTGCTGGGGAAGGGGAGTTCATTTTCTTGAGTGGTGTAGCTACGGATGTTACCCAGGCGCCTGTAAATAACCTCCCATCTAAGCAACTCTAAACTCGGTGGTTTTGGGGATCTGCCCTGGAGCTGCTCTCTCCAGACCCCACCCCTCAGAAAGCCTGCCAAGGGTCAGACCCTCCCCTCAGGCTGCTCAAGACCACAACTACAGGGTATTTAAGAGCTGGTCGCCAGACCTGCCACCTGACTTTCTATCCTGCCTTTCCGAGAGTCACCTAGAAGTTGCTTTGCTCTGTTTATTAAACTTGGTCTTTTTAATTCGACTGGATTTGGCTTATTGCATCAGCAGAGGATATCCAATAACCGGGGATCCAATATTTATCAACTGGGTCACAAAAAAGGAAAGCAAAATTGTAGCAAGCTTTCTCATCGGACTTTCTTTGGACCACCAGNCCCCCAAAAATGACATAGAGATTTATTGTTCAGTATGAAAGATTGGCCTTAGCTTAGGTTTGTTNACAACTAGCTCTTATAACTAAAATTAACCCATGTATGTTAATCTATGTTCTTCCACATGGCCCATTACAGTACTGTATGTCAACTCCTCCGTGTCTCGATGGCTTAATCCCTTGCCCCTCAGATTCTTCCCNAGNTGCTTTCTCTCCCCAGAAGTCCCACCTATTCTCTCCTGCCTAGGTATTGATTGTTCAGCTCTTTATTAAACCAATCAGAAGTCACCTTAAGCAGAGACACATCTTCACAGTGTACAAATATCNGGCAACACAAAACCAATCAACAAATAAATAAAAACAGAAGCAGGTTCTTTTGGGAAGGTGTCAAGAGGAAGTAGAGGGAGATTAGACAGGGCAATGGGAGGTTGAATATGATCAAAATACATTATACATATGTGTGAAACTGTCAAAGAGTAAAAGAAATATGCTTTTAGAAACTGGCTACTTTTGAAGATAAGCATGGGTGATATAGAGGNTATCTTTTGGGTTGATCCACTTAACTTTTTTGTGTTTATTCTGGTTACTCTAACCTCTCAGCCTTCCCCAAGACACTAAAGACAGCAAGCAAAAGGCAATGAAAGTTACATACCAGCANCTCCAGACAGNATGCATCTTTAACCATGAAATTATAGATACAGGGGTGCAAGGAATATGCATGACTTGAGACTTTCACCTCCCTCCTACTCAGTTGCCCTCAGAAAGAAATTTACCATTGTAAGTACTTCAAAAAGCATCCAAGCTGTTTCCCTAGGCCCTGCCATTGGGTGTGTGTTGATTTAATGGTTCTCTAGGGGAAACCCTGACTCAGAACATTTACCAGTTTTTCTCCTACCAATACCCCCACCACGGTTGATGAAGCTACCAAGGATGTACCAACCGGTTGACAATNTCTCTGGAAATGCAGCTTCAGTCCACTCCTGCCTCTCTCCTACCCCCTCCCTGTTTTCCCAGTTACTACTTCTCTCTGCGATGGCATTGCCCTTGGTTTCACCCAGGGTTTTCTATGGATCCTATGCTCTGTCACCCTGACTAATATCAGTATTATAAGGTTACTAGAAATAGCAAAGGCTTAGACTGGATTTAGATCGAGTCTTTTGTGACTTGGAGCAAATTGCTTAATTTCATTGAGCCAAAGCCTCCTAATCTATAATATGATTTAAAACCATCTTAAGAGATGTCATGGAGATTATAGGAATGAATTGCTATGAGAAANGCTGTGGTAAAGTTTTTGTCTCTTTCACCTCCNATGGAAAGTAGACACCNCAACCCATTTGTGAAATCAAGGCTATGTGTTTCACACCCCTAGACCTTGCAACTTCCTATCACAGTTGTTGCTCCCTGACCCAGAGAACTTCACTTCAGGACCTCTGTCTTATTTACCAGTATTCCCCAGGTGCCAGTCCAGTATCTGGACCATGGTAGGAGTCTAGTAAATATTAAATGATAATCATCCTTTTCCTATGTAATCATGGGGAAGGCTGTTTTTATTTATTTGCTGGTTGGTTTTGTGTTGTGGGATATTTGTACACTGTGAAGATGTGTCTCTGCCAACGGTGCCTTCTGATTGGTTTAATAAAGAGTTAAAGGGCCAATAGCTAGACAGGAGAGAATAGGTGGGACTTCTGGGGAGAGAGAGGAACTTGGGCTGTAGAATAAAATTGAATGAAGAGATTTGGGGACTGGAAGGCTCACTGGTGCTGATGCTGTTGCCAGCATAGCAATTGAGCAGGGTAGGGAGGATCCAGTGGAGATCTGATTTGCATATGGATCAGTGACTCCTCCCACTGGCCCAACTCATTGGTTTTCTTGGTACAGGGAGCTGACCAGTCCAGGGGTGATGTCATTCACCCAATAACACTCATTCTTTGCTTCTCATGTTTCTCTTGCTGCTGCTGCACGTGTCCTATCTTTTTCTTTCACTGAATGTCTTTTTGGTTTAAATCTCTAAGTTAATTTTTTTTCCTTGCTGTCCTGGAGATATATGAACCACAGCCAATAAAATGAGGGCCTTCTTTTTCTTCACAGCTCTGAAAGCTTTACATAAGTGTTTCTTCACTTCTATTTTATGGCCAGGACCAGATGCAGAAGTGCTAAAATATTTTGATAAGAGCTGTCCTGGCAGGAGTTTTGCTTTTACAGCTATCCAGAGGGAAAGAATTAACTAAGAAGACAGCCCACAGAGAGGAGAGAGAGAGAAGCTATGAAATCTCTGTTGACTGTGATTCACAGTTAATTTCAAAATTTCAGTTGGACAAAGGCAGGAAGAAAATGTTTAGGGTAGGACATTTACCTAAGTGAAAATATAGCAAATAATTATGAAGGTCCTATAAGCTCGAACTGATATCCTTAGAACTCTCAAGTTAAACATGTGTACCATAGTAACCAGTAAGTTACGAACTATTAGCATGTTCATGGAATAGTGGAGACTGGGGTTCAGGGATTGTGTAAATTGCTCAAGGTTACTTGGTTAGCTGGTCAGTGGTTAGGCAGGTATTTAACTACTGTTCTCCATGTCCTTGAGTTTGTTTGGCAGGGAGGAATGAGCAATACAGGAGGATCAAGGTAGCTGCACAAGGTCACAGAACAGGAAGCAGCCAGGATTGGTCCTTTCCATGCTCTGTATCTAGGTTACCACCTCCCTCCCAGCCATGCACTAGCCTCATGTTCTTTTCTGTCTTAATGATGTTCTCTTCATCTTACCCCTTTTTCCATTTCACTTCATTCCACCTTATTCCTCCTTCTGTGTTCCCTTTGAGGGCTGTTTTCATCCCTCCTCTGTGTTCCACCTTCGTGACTATATTTCAACTTATGTGCTAGAGTCCTTATCATATGCCAGACACCAGTCCAAGCACCCTGGAACTGTTAATTCACTCCTATTCCCCACAACAAGCCTATGAAGCAAGCCTAGGATTTGTTCTCATTTTACAGATGAGGGAACCAAGTTACCTTGTTTATCCAAGGACACACAGCTAGTAGGAAAAAGAGCCAGCACTCAAGGCTGAGCAGTCTGGCTTTACAGCCCACTCTCAGTCAGTCTGCTGCAGCTGCTTCTTTATGCCTGTCATNGAGGGCATANCCATATCTGGATGNGCCTGGACNTACATTCTCTGGCTTCCATTATTCTCTACTCCTTCCAACAGAAAGTTCACATNGTGCAATCCAGAATCCTGGCAACTGACTTTGAGGGCAAGAATTTTCAAGGGATACATCGAAGATGAAATTAAAATACAGGTTTTTCTGTATCTTATTTTGGAATTCTATTTTTCGTTAATTGCTCATTCATTAGGCTGATGTTGCCTGCTATCTGTCTGAAAAACAGGCATAAAATAGCTAAATAACTAAGCC
Organism: Neotoma lepida; assembly: GCA_001675575.1. Classification (NCBI taxonomy): domain Eukaryota; kingdom Metazoa; phylum Chordata; class Mammalia; order Rodentia; family Cricetidae; genus Neotoma; species Neotoma lepida. The sequence continues at coordinate 151,476 of LZPO01066362.1, read as the reverse complement.
ACTTAAACTGTGGCTTCATAAATATGAAATAAACTAATAAACTAGTTGCATGTGCTTGCAACTATAAAAATATGCCATCTTCCAAAGGGAGAGAGACACTTGGGCTGACAGAAGGGAGGAAAACCAGTGTGGGAATAGTAATGAAATAAAATTCTGAATCCAATTTCCTTTGGTGAGATGTATTAGATTTTAATCATCTAAACCAAATGCCTGAAACTCATTTAAAGCCAGACCAGCTAAAATCTGCCTTCTGTTTATTTACAGGAGTCTTATCCTTCATTTGCACTATCCTAAAAGCACTATGCACAAGAAATCGAAGGTTACCTATCTTGGTCTCCCCTCCCCCTCAAGTGCCTGCCACATAGCAGGTGCCCAATACATGCTTATCGAACAGAATTAAAGAGAAGACATTTCTCTACTTATNGATTCCAAACTCATCCCAGGAGACGAAAGAATGAATGTGAGGCTATGCTCTGTTAGGTGCAGAAATGAAAACAAATGCCATCTCAAGGTTGGTAGTTTAAGAGTTCGGACTCTGCGGTGAAGCCTCTCTGTGATGGAGACTGGCTCCCAGAGCACTTTTGCTGTCAAGGTTTTCTACAGCACCACCACAACCATCCAAAGCCGTTCAATTTTAGTGCCATTTTCCCCGCCCCCCAGAACAAAAGAAGAAAAAAAAGACTCAGAAAAGGTAAATAGTTATTTGTTATATTTGATCTCAAGTTGTAGTTTGCTTCCTAAACCACTTAGGTTTGGGAATTAGAAGCCAAGTTACTGATTTTTCTAGATATATTCAGTGATTTGTGTGTGTGGGGAGGAGGAGTGGTCACAATATATACTGCTCATCCTTTCATTACTATTAGATAATTAATTGCGTAATACACATAGGGGTCAGGCAGATATAAACCACAAATACAATCTTTACTATCATGAAAAGGGTGTTTAAAGAAGATGGCTCAAGCCAGGTGGTGGTGACGGTGGTGCATGCCTTTAATCCCAGCACTTGGGAGGCAGAGGCAGGAGAATCAAACCCTGTCTCAAAGGACCAGAGAGAGAGAGAGAGAGAGAGAGAGAGAGAGTTAATTTTAGACACTATTCTGCAATTCCAGTCTGAGCAAAGCTGAACAGCCTTAGACCTCTGTGACAGGTATATCACTAACTTTATGGCATAGGACCTGAGAAATAGTTCAATAGATAAAGTACTTATAACACCAGCATGAGGACATGAGTTTGATGCCCAGAACCCACCTTTNAAAAAAAGGTGGGTGTGAAAGCACATGCTTGTAATCCCAGCATTGGTGAGGCAGAGGCATGTNGATCATTTGGCTCTTAGCCAAGCATCCTAAGCTACTTGTGGAGCTCCAAGACTGTGAGAGACTCTGTCTCAAAAGATAGGATGGACAGTGCCTGAGGAACGACACCTGAGGCTGACCTCAGGACACACAAACACGCATGTATACTTTCATGTGTATGCACTCACACACACAAGTGACTTAATGGCACGGACAGGTACAGTACAGGGAAGTAGAATAACTGCTTCCTACAATGATGCAAAGCCCCAGGAAGTTGTGCGATGGACTGACAGGAGCTTGCTTTATTTGATCTTCCAGATGCTAAGTCACACTATTTTTCTAGGAAAAAAAAGTGAGAGGATAGGAAATGCCAAATAATATACCAATAGAAACCTCTCTATACAAAAACCGAAGCGTGAGGACCAATTGTCCCCTCCAGCATATGATGCATGTTGCAACAGATGCACTGAACTACTGATAAGTTGTATGGAATTCCATCTTTTAGCAGTGATTTATTGGATTCCTGCTGCGTGCCAGATACCATGCCAAAAGCTTTGCGAGTATGTTGGCTCAGTGAATCCTCAAAATATTCCTAGTAAAGACAACAGTTTGGTGTTTCCCTCAAGAAAATAATCATCATTTTAGCAGATGACCCTGTGGTTTCATTCATGAGTATATGTGGGAAAGAACTAGAAGCAGGTGTCTCAACAAACACACAGGTCCACATTCACAGCAGCACTATTCATAGTAGCCAAAGATAGACAGCTAAGCAAAACGTGGTTGATTGCAACAGAATATTACTCAGCCATAAAAACAAATGATGTGTATTTTAGTTTGTTTTCTATGGCTGTGACAAAAATACCATAACCAAACCAAAGAGTTTATTTTGGCTTATAGGCACTGAGGGGAGTCTATAATGGTGAGGCAGGCGTGGCAGCCAGAGCATGGAGTTGGCTGATGACATCTTCAACCACAAACAGAAGGCAGAGCGTGTGAACTGGAAGTGGCACAAGGCTTTGTACTCTCAACGTTGATGTACTTNCTCCAGCAAGGCTCTTTTACCTACAGGGTCCATACCCTCCCCAAACAGTGTCACCAGTTAGGACCATGGGGACATTTCTTACTCAAACCACCACAGAGGCAGGCAGATGTCATTATCCAAACTCTATGGACAAGAAGCCTGAGGCTCTGGGGGAAGAGACCAAGAACACCACAGTCAGACAAAAGATGGGTCTAAGTTTTATGGGGTCTAGAATGTTTACAAGGTGGGGCCCTTTCTTAAGAAAAATAATATAGAATAATGATGAGAAAACAGTTAGGTTACCTCAGAAGGTTTTGCGAAGGGCTTTTGAAAGGAGAGGCTCTGAAGTGTGAATCTTATTTAGGTAGAATAAAAAAATGGAGGAAAAAATTTAAGCCTATCATGGCATTTTTTTTTGTAACAGCAAAACCATATAGTTATTGGGAGTAAATCTAATAAAAGAGTGGCAAGATCTCTGCACTCAACCATTGTCGAGGGAAACTTAAAAGACCCAAATAAGTGGGTAAATTCATCATATGTATGGATTACATGCTTCAGTATTGTAAAGCTGTCAATTCTCTCTGCATTGATCAGAGTAATTCTAATTAAAACCACCACCAGCCCGGGTCTTTGGTAGAAATTCACCAACAGACTTATATTTATATGCAGAAATTGTAGAACTCTACAGACATTCTGAAAAGAGCAAAATGGGAGGAGTTGAGCTACCTGGCTTCAAGAGCTCCTGTAACAGGACACTGTAGGGCAGAAGACATCAGGAGAAACAAACCACTGAAACAGTAACAGAGCCGACCACTTACCATCGGCGACCACTTACGGCTACCGTCAGAAGATTTTCACCAAGGGCAATATAGTAATTCATGGTGTGTTGACAAGTAACTTGGAACATTGGGAGACTTCTATGGAAAAATAGGCAAAGCTGCAATTTGAACTCATATCTGTTTTGTTCTATTTCTCGCTTGTTTTGTGATCTCCCACCCACCCTCTCTGGCCACAGCCAACAGAAAGGTGAGTCTGCAGGCGGTGGGGTGAGGAGCTGTATCCTACTGTCAAGGGTTTCCCAGGAAGACTGAGAAATGTGCAAATGTATGGACGCCTGACTCTGACAGCACTGGTCTGCCTTCTGTCTTGAGATGCCCNGGATCCCGCTGTGGGTTATCAGGAAGGGTGAGAAGTCTGTGAGAGCTGGAGTAGAAAAATCACGTGTTTGCACTGTCCCTGGAAAGGTCAAAATCTGGTGCAGAAGCCAGACATGGTGGTGCACACCTTTAATCCCAGCACTCGGGAGGCAGAGGCAGGTGGATCTCTGAGTTTGAGGCCAGCCAGGTCTGCAGAGTGAGTTCCAGGACAGCCAGCACTACACAGAGAAACCCTGTCTCAAAAAGACAAAAGGAAACAAACATAAAGGTTGCTGCAGACAGAGGTCATCTAGGGGAGAGCAAAGATTTCTACACTCAGGAGTTCTTGGGTTCTGGGCTGAGGCTGTAGCTAGGTTGGAAGAGGGCTTCCTCACATGTGTGAAGCCCTGGGTCCAACACCAGCATGACATAACCCCGGCCATGGTAGCACAAGCCTGTAATCCCAGCACTTTGTAGCAAGAGGACCAGAAGTTCAAGGTCATTGTCAGCTGCAAAAAGAGTTTGAGGCCTGCCCAGGCTGCATGAGGCCCTGTCGGAATCACGACGACCACCACCACCGCCGAAGGTTCCGACCCTTAACTTTCTTTTCTGAAAAATGGGATCACTAACACCTCCCCCACCTTATGCCACCTGTCTTTTGTTGGGGTCAAATGAAATAGTCTGCAAGCACCTTCTGAAAACTACAAAGTATCACAAAATAAGATGTGTCATAGCTGTGTGTATTTTTTGCAAGTTCAAGGTAATAGTATTACTTTCTCTTTCAAATTTAAAATTCACATAGCACATACAATCTATAATTACTTTTCTTGTTCCTTTTGTGTTTACAAGAGAATGTAGCATTCTAGTGATGATTCAGGATTCTTTCACTAGAGTCGTTCTTGCATCAAAGATAACTATTATTTAACGTTTTATTTATTCATTTCTTTAATTCTATATAATTTTTTCACTCACTCATTTATCTGTCCATTCATTCATTCGTTGATTCATTCATTCATTCATTCAGGACAAGTTCTTACTGACTGCCTACTATGAGCAAGACAGTATAAGTGCAAGAGATGAATGAATGGAGACTTGGTTCCCATTCACAAAAAGCTCAGTTCCTGTGACAACACAAACACTCTGAAAGACCCAGATCCAGTCATGATGTAATGGAATTACTGTAAGGACTTGTATATGAGGAGTGCNACCCATGATGGCAGGGCAGGTTTCACAGAGGAGGTGATNTTCAAAGCTGAGNNCTCAAAAAGAAAAAGGATTTTTTGTCAAGATAACCTGATAAGGTGGAAAGTATAAAGCCCGTGGAGGATGGTGTGATGGGCTAAGGCAGGTTGGGAGGAGGAGAGTAAGGGCAGTGGTAGGGTAGATAGGGAGAAGAGTTCGGTAGTCACTGCAGTGGCTGAGACAAAACGATGAACGCCGACCTAGGCTCATGGAGATAAGACAGGCCTTGAGGAGAGTGATTTGAAAATTACGAGGTGGAACCAAGATAACTTAACAATTAGTTAATTGAACGCTATGGCCAAGGGCNAAAACGTGCTCACCTTTAAGTTGTGGTGTGGCCTTGAGCACCCGTGCCTGCCTGGCCTTGTGAATTCCCAGTTTTCTCATTTAGAAAATGGGAAGTAATAATAACTAATTCATATAGTTGCCGAGAGCTTTGAAAGTCCTCATTGTGAAAGCACCCGTCACAGGACCATGTGCAAACAGATTTGACACAGATATTAATTTACCCGCCCCCCACATTTCCTCCTCAGCTCACACTGCAGAATGGCTCTTCCAAACTATGGAGACTTTACCCTCTGTATTTGGGTTTGTGTCTCTTCTGGGCAGCACACTCCCTTAAATACATCTCTGGAGTTTTCATGAGACTATCTAGGATAGATGGTCCGTGTTTGGGGTCATGTGGCAATTTATGGGTTCCTTAACTGGCTGAGATAGCAATCTGAGCTCCTACCAGGAATCTGGAAGTTTGTGAGGTCTGACAGTGNAGACCCTGCTCTGCTGTCCCCCTGTCCAGCATACTGTCCTCATTCCATCCCTCTGTGACACAAACAGTGGGCAGGAGTGGGACGCTTTGCTCTCCTAAGTGCCTGTATGGCTCTGTCTCCCACTCCAGACGAGGATAAATGAAGGATTCTGGAATTTCCCTTCATCACCTTCAGAAGATGCTGATCTACACAGGCTGCTGAGATCTTGAATACAACTTTAAGAGTCACTATTCTGAAGTAATGGGACTCCATATGGCTTTTCTTCACCCTTGGTGCTTAGTCTGTCCCTGTCCCCTTGTTTCTCTCTTTCTCNACCTCTATCCCTGCTTGAACCTTGCCATCCCATGTTCCCCTCTTTACTTTCATGTTACCTATATTCTGCTAACTCCCCTCCCTGAAGACATTCCCCTCAATACTCTTTTTTCTGGTTGCCTGGCTTCAACAGCTGCTTTGAATCAAACCCATAAAGGTAAAGACTGAAAGCCAGAGTTTACACATGAGAAAATACATGTGGCACTCTCTCTGGGCCTGCGTTTCCTCCTTAGGAAGGGCCCAGGGTCCTTANCACTCCCAGATGAACTCTTGGCAGCTGATGGAATATGGGGGAGCGAGGGACAGTCATTGCCTTCAGTTGTGTACCCAATGGTTAGCTCATCAGCTCCAATGGGTAGTTCTGAACCAACGGCCACACACAGTCTGGTTATATCAGAGTCACAAAACAAAATAGAAACGCATGGATGGGAGAGAGGGACCTGCAGGGAGGAGGAGGGGATGAGAGAGGTGGGAGGGAGAGAAAAGAGGGCTTGGTAAGAGAAACAGAATGCTTTACGCACATGCGTGAAATGGTCAATGGACAAATTTAATCAATTAAAAAGCAAGAATCACTATTCCAGCTCTCTTTCCCATATTGCTTCCTCCTGGGTGTCCTGGCTTGATGACATGATGGCATAAAGAAAGCAACACTTGAGGAGAGACAAGCATCCCCAAGGAGGGGGAGGAACAGACCTTGGAAAAAAGTGGTTGACTCAAAAGTGTCTGCCTGGAGAGCTGCTGATTGAAAGCCCTGCAGTCTACAGAAGCCAAGATAATTAAAGATGTGAGCGCTTCCTTAGACGAAATGTTCCCCTCATTTCTGGCTGGCATTTGTTGGGTGTAATTGCTGAAAGGGAGAGACTTGTGAGTAACTTAAGATACTCTCATATGCAAATAATAATCAATGAACTCTAGCGTCTGTGGTCTCCGTACCTGATCAGGATTGATGTGCCTTTTGTTTTTTCAAAGCAGATCTGAAGGTTATCCTCTGCTGACCTATTCCTGTTACTTGCCAGATGATNNCTGCAGATTGCTCAGGTCTTGGGTGCCCGGGAACCCTATTAAGTCACACCAAANTGAAGTCATTAGTGAAACCCTCAGCTCTGCTCCTCATCCCCTTGCACCCTCTTCTGTGGTGGGGCTTGGTCTAACACTGTGAGATAATGTGTTGAAACTTNACGAGGAATTGAGTTCTCCCATAGACACTCTCAGTGGAGAAGTACTTGGGTCTCCTGAACGGTGTCTCTATGGCTGGGAACAGCTGGGGCATTTGCCTCTTCTCAGCAAGTTTCTGGGCTACAGAATGGGGAATCATAATGAAAAGAGGTGGGGTGCAGGGTAGTGGCAGTCCTCACTCAGCACCCAGTCCCCAGATGTAACCAACTCAAGTCTGTGATGCTGTAAGAGGATAAGCCATTTGAAACANTACTAGAAGCTAAGTGACAATTATTATCAGCAAAAATCCATGTACAATAAGCTCTTAATTATCTTCTAATAAGGGTCAAGAGAGCATACCTCCAATCCACAGTGCACAGGTAATTCCAAACTCATCTCAGAAACATGTTCATTTCTATCCAATATTCATCTAAAACAATGAACTTATTCCTTTAAAAAACATTTGTAATATTATATGTATAGGTATTTTGTCTGTATGCATGTCTGTGCACCACTTGCATGCCACAGAGGCCAGAAGAGGGCACCAGATCCCCTGGAACTGTGGTTATAGATGTTTGTGAGCCACCATGTGGGTGCTGGAAATTGAAACTAAGGTCTTCTGCAAGAGCAGTGGGTGCTCTTAACTGCCGAACCGTCTCTCCAGCTCTTNAATTTAGTCTTAATGACAACAATTCATTTTTACCCATGTATCTTTCATACATGTCAGTACTCTTAAAGCCCATTGTTGGCAGCAGANAGAGAATCAAAGTCTCCCTGGCATGCCAGTATGTAAGCCAGATTCAAAGACAACCGCTACAGCAGACACTGGGAGCCAGAGTCCTGCCCAGAGAAACTCTGACCTTCATCTCCCTTGCAAGCTGCACCTCTCGAGGGACCACTGGGGAAGTGTGCAACCCTGCACAGCACAGCTCACACCCCACTGACACACTGGGTCTCCTTCTGCATGCTCACTGTGAGGTAGGTGNGTCGGAACTAGTATTATGTAGACAAGAATAGGTTCTGNGATGCTGTGTCTCACAGGCAGGGAGCCAGTGATTCTGGGACTTTCCAGCCCAGTGCGAAATATCAGGCTTGCTAATCTCTTAACTTCACCGTGCACTTCACTTTGCTCCCTTCCCCAACCCACCCTCATGATGGTTCAATGTGTGAGAAAAACTCACAAAGGGGAAAGGAAGGCTGACAGATACACCATCCACCAGACAGAGACTCTGCCACAAGTACTAAGTGACTCATTTCTCATTCTAGCAGTGACAGACTAACCTCGGGGCTGCGTTGGGTCCGAATGAGATCTGCTTTCTTTCACTGTTCACCTTTAATGATCGGAATTTCAATTTCTTAATAATTTTTGTCACTGTCTGGCTGTGTCTAAATATTTAGGCAGATCTGTGCAAGTAGGTTTGTCTGTTTGATGTGTCGCATATATTTATGTAGTCTGATTGTCAGTCAGTAAGGAAACCACACCACAGGAAGCAGATGTGATCTGACGNTTGCCAAAAGTGGTTCTCATTTTCCTCAGCGCTCCTTGTGCCTCTCAAAAACAGGACTGGATCCTGCCTTTGGACCATAGGTTCCTGGAGAACTTCCTTACCTGAAAGTCACCCCTATACTCACGTCCAGTTAGTAGCCATGTCTTCAAAGCCTTCCCTAAACTTTGGCTCAAGTCTTGATTCCACATTCTTGGCTCAAACCAAGTTCAAGTCAAGAACTTCATTTCNTTTGACACATAAACCATGATCAGAAGCAACCAAATTTGTACATCCAAAATTAGATTAACACCTGTCCAAAACAGTGCTCTGGGAATGTCCTGTCTTGGTGTCTGTCCGCTGCTGTCACTTAACTCCTAAAAAGTGGAGGAAGCCGAGTTTTCTTGACTCCTCCTTTTCTACCTGCTTTAACCCCACCAAACCCTTCTTGAGGGCTTGTTTGGAGGTTCTAGCTGGAGAGCACAGCTACTTTTATACCCTTAACTGGAGACTGAAGATGGAACCCTCCTGTCTTCCGGGAAGGTTGTGGCTTCCGGAGGAACACACATGGAGCCATGAGGGAGGAAGGGGAAGCCAGCCAGACCAGCTGAGTCAACCCTCGAGGTCAACGGGGTGGCTGAGGTGGAAGGCAGATCACCCCCACGTCCACCACCAAGCCATTCTGATGAAATGTTTTTATTATTTTCTATCTCTGTCTTCCTCTGTGTACCCCAATCCTCGGAGTCTTCGTCCACTCTTTCCCTCTTTATTCTCTATCTGGGAACTGCAGTAGGGATACAGTGAGTGTTTCGTCAGTCGGCCTCACTGGCCTCTTTCTCTCCATTCATTCTCTGTGACGCCTCTACAACCTAACTTTCGTAAGGTTAGGTTCAGACGAAGGCCCTGCTCAGTCTATCCCCAGTTGAGCTCATCAGCCTCATCTTCCACCATGCAGCCCATCGTTCCTCTTCCCTAGCATCTCCATCCACTCAATCAGAAATTCCTCGTGCTTTTTTCATAAATACATCATCTAGTCATCCCTGTGCTGTTCTTCCTGTGGCTGTTGCACCAAGGTTGTGGTGAGCTTTATTGTTCCTCACCAGCTGTATTGCAGTCATCTGAGGTTTCATCTGTCTTCAGGGTCTCCAATTCACTATCATGTGTTTCTCCTACTATAATAGTATATTATTATTGCAACTTAGTATCCACGCAGTGAGTCCTGCTCACTTCTCCTCATCCCTCCCTCTTCCCATTTACTCTTTACTTAAATATTTGCCTTACTATATATGGAACTTTATTATATATTTAAATATATATTTAAAATTTTTTTTCTTTTGAGACAGAATCACTAGGTAGCTCTGGCTGACCTGGAACTCACTATGCGGATCAGGCTAGCCTAAAGCTAACAGAGTTCAGCCTGCTTCAGCTTCCTGAGTGCTGGGATTAAAGGTATGTGCCACCACATCCAATTTATAGATATGATCTTAAAGTATTATTGCAATCAGAGTAATCTGGAGAAGAAATAACTTTGTAATAACTTTTAATCCCCCCATCCAAGAACACGGTATATCTTCTCATTTGTTTGTAGTCATTTATATCTTTTAACAAAGTTTTCAGCTTTTCTCTATGAATTCCCTGGGTTAACTGTTAGATACTGTTAGATACCTTATTTCTTTGTTGCTATGGCAAGTACTACCTTGATTTATATTTTCTTTTTTGCTGACACGGAGGATGCTATCTTGTAGTCTTCTAAGTTTGGAACCTAATCAAAACATAAAAGGAGTTTTACAAAGCAACTAGTACTTTAAATGTTTCCAAAATAGCTTTGAGCCGGGCGGTGGTGGCGCACACCTTTAATCCTAGCGCTTGGGAGGCAGAGGCAGGCGGATCTCTGTGAGTTCAAGACCAGCCTGGGCTACTGAGTGAGTTCCAGGAAAGGTGCCAAAGCTACACGAGAAACCCTGTCTCAAAAAACCAAAAAAGA
>LZPO01066362.1:103432-135415 GCA_001675575.1 Neotoma lepida | reverse complement strand
GATAAGGAGGACAGGGACCAGAGAGCCAGCCCTGTGCTCACCCAGCAGGATGCGGAAAAATTCAGCTGGGTTCTTTTTATAGTTTCAATCATCCCTGGTAATGAAGATTCTGCAATTAGAACTCAGCTGGCAGTTGTGTTGGGGATGTGTGAGGCAGAATAGAATCCTGGGTCTGCAGGAGGGCAGGCCTGTCTGTCAGGACCACTTGAAGGCTCCCCTAGGCACAAGAGATGTNATGTGAGGACAGAGCTATTTTTGCAGGCCATTTCCTAGCGTCTTCACACCTCAGATAAAGTTCCACTTGGGCATTACAACGCTTANATTTTGTTTAAGCTACATCCTTTTGCAATTATCTGTCAAGATGGAGAAGAACATCATTAACACAGGTAATACATCATTTATTTAGGCACTCCAAAGACACGGAATTTATGATGATTTCATTGGGCCTTGATCAGAATTTGCTTAGTCTGTGAAGAGAGAATTGGTTGAAAAGTATTTTAAAAGGATTAGCCTAGTTAAGGAGGTGAACTGTGGGTCAGTGAGACAGCTCATGAGTAAAGGCACTTGCTGCCAAGCTTGATGACCTGAGTTCCATTACAGAGACACACACACACACACACACACACACACACACACANATAAATAAATAAAATAAAATAATTTTTAAACATCATAAACTATTTNCAATAAAATAATTTTTAAACATCATAAACTATTTTCAAACACTTAATCAGAATGAAAGACAAACTTTTATTGAACACATATTATGTGCTACTCCCTAGCTAAATCATTTGCATATTCATAACCTGCATTCTACTTAATCAGCTTATTAGATGGCACTTTTATAAGCTCTGTTTTATAGGTAAAGAAGAGGGCCTCCTGTCAATCACATAGCTAAGCAGTGGCAGGCCCCAACATTGAAGCCAGCNAACTCTGATTCAACCACTCCTTCGCTGAAGTATGAGTCAATAGGCTGGTTCAAAGCCAACTTCATCTGTTCACAAAACAATTCTGGCTGCCTCTGCATGGCACCACTGTTAGCAACTGGGGCTGTCATCACTGTGTCTTACAGTACCTTTGCAGTAAAGGACGGAGAAGCGTCTGTTTCTTCATAAATTATTAAGCATCTTTCTCGTTCTGTGCTGGTGTCGGTGTCTCCTGATTCCTTCTCTATCGGATTTAAAGCTCTCGCTAAAACTCCTACACTCTGACAACCAAAAATACAGTATCAAAACAGAAAAGACATCCACTCAAATTGTCGTTTCCATTCTGGCAAACTNATCCCAGGAGCCACAAGCTGCCTTTTGAGTTACGTGTCTGATGGCCTCTGCTCCCTTCCTCAGCTGGGAACTCTGGGGTCACAAGTGAAGGGCTCTCTGACAGGCCAAGCATGGCAAACATGGTGCCAACAGATTTTGCCCTTTACCCTTTCTCTCTTGCTAAAAACTGTTAGATTACATTCCTAAAGCTAGCTCCCAAGGTCCGTTCCCTTATTTGGCCGCTGACTCAATCCTGCAACAAAACACCAAAGTCCAACAATCAAAACTCATTATTTGGCTGACATGTCCAATCAGGATTTACCAACTCACCCTACCACAGATGCCACTCCCCACTTTTCTCCTTAAAAACCCACTCCTGCAAAAAATATCTGCTGCTGTTGCAGTTGCTACTTGCTGTCTGCCTTTGCCCTGTCCAGAGGCAGCCCCCTACCCCTGCCCTTGTTTGCCCCCTGCAGTAATAAATCTCCTTTGTGCTGAGAATTTGGTGTCTGGGTGTGTCCTATACCGACTCTAGAGGGTCGTTCCAACCCCTACAACAAGCAAGCTGCAGACCTAGATGTGGGGACGGTAGAGGCTGCATGAAAATAAAAATAGAGAACAAAAATCACTTCCCACCAGTGCTCCGGTGATCTGGAAACTAACGCTCTATGCTTTGCTTTACTTCTTAGAGGAGGGGGTCATGGGGATAAGCCTACTCCTGGATATGTGAACTAAGTCTTGTCCTTGGAGGAGTATTGCTCTGCAAATGTGCAAGGTACCAGAGAGCACGGCTGTTGCTGTGATAAACATGGCTATGTTGTTTTGGGGAGAATTGTGGATATATTTGGAACTTGGATCTGGAAAAGCTGCAGAGTGTTTGGAGGTTAGAGAGCTGTTCTGTGGGGACTTGGAAGGTGATAGCGAGAAACGCACGTGATGGAGGCCTGGCTTGTGACATTTGAGAATTTCCTCAAAAACTCCATCAGGGATGTTCATGTGATATATTTTCAATCAAGAATCCGTGGAAGTAAGATATGTTGCTGATTAGCTGGGGCTGAAAACTCAGCTGTGATTAATAAGAGACCAGCATGACTGAGGCAAAATCTTCTGAGAAGTGCTTCCTCAAGGTNAGCACACAGAAGCAGTGGTCCAGGGGGTCGAGGGTGTATATACATCAAGCGCACAGCAGAACTTGGTAAATATGCAAGAGTCTCCCACATGGTACTGATTTTGAAAACATGCAGGAGTCGTGAGAGTAGCTGAAGGTTCACACCGTGTCCAGGGTTGGAGACCCTGAGGAAAGGCCAGATGAGGACATCGGTGAAAGTGCAACCTCAGTTGCAGTGAAGACGACAGGACATTGGAGACTTCAAAACCATGCGTTTTCTGCCAAGGACAGCAGCAGGTGAGGGTGGAGCTGGCTTGACCTATAATACAAGGATGGCAGAGCCAGGGAGGTGGGACTTACCAAGCTCTTTTGCTCCCAGAAAATCATGAGTCTCAGACAATCGACACTGAGGTATTTTTGTTTGTTTGTTTGTTTGTTTGTTCTGTGACAAAGTCTCACTGTGCAGCTTTGGCTGTCCTGGAACTCACTCTGTAGACCAGGCTGGCCTCAAACTCAAAGAGATCCACCTGCCTCTCCCTACCCAGTGCTAAGATTAAAGGTGTATGCCACCATGATCAGTCCTCAACACTGAGCTTTTTACATCAAGGGACTTTATTTTTGCTTAAGTGTGATTTATTTTATGCCCTGGTATATTAGGGTTTTATATAGAAAATCAGGGTTTCCTGGTATATTAGGGTTTTATATAGAAAATCAGGGTTTCCTGGTATATTAGGGTTTTATATAGAAAATCAGGGTTTCCTATAATCTAGAGCAGTGGTTCTCAACCTTCCTAATGCTGCTACCCTTTAATACAGTTCCTCATGTTCTGGTGACCAAGAATTCAGTAGTGACTCAGTCCACGAGACTGGATGTCTCAGCTGGTCTTCAGTATATGCTGGAATCCCGAAGAAGTAGGCTCTAATGCCAGTGAAGGAATGGATGTGCTAGCAAGGCAAGGGCAAGCAGGCAAAGAGCAAAAGCTTCCTTCTTCCATGTCCTTATATAGACATCAAGCAGAGGGTGTGGCCCAGATTAAAGGTGTGTGTCTTCCCACCCCAAGATACGGATCAAAGGGGTGTCTTCCTATCTCAAAGATCCAGATTAGAAGTGGACCTTCCCACTTCAAATTAAGCAAAAACTTCCACACAGGTGTGCCCTCCCTTGTTGGGTTTTAGTACCAGATGTAGTCAAGTTGACAACTAAGAACAGCCATCACACCTGGCTCTTCCCTTTTGGAGCAAGAAAGTATGTGACATGTTTTTGATGTCCACAGGAGATTACAGCTAAGAGATTTGAGAGTTTTAAAGTATTGGGAATTTAAAGATTGGGGGATCTTTTGAACTAGAAACAAGAAACCTAGAGGACAAGGTTATGGTTTTTAAGATTTATTTATTCATTTATGTGTAAGTATGCATGCCTGCATGTTACAGTTTTAAAAGTGAAACGTTTGTGTCTAAAGTAGACAAGGGGTGGTTTGTGATGGTTGGTTTTAATGTCAATTCTGCTACAAATTAGAGTCTCCTGAGTCTGGACTCTCACCTGAAGAGTGTCCTGACTTCATTAACTGATGTGGGAAACCCACCCTGACTGTGGGCAACAGAGTCTGCTAACAGCCCAGATTGAAAGGCCCGGCAGAAGGGGATTATTCCCTTTTGTTCACTTGGCTTTCCCTTTAGCTGCAGAGTTGATTTACCCTGTTGTTGCTGCTGCTGCTGCTGCAGATTCCTTCACTGATAACAAAACCAGTGTTCTCAGCTTCCCTCATGCACTAAGGACAAGCGGATCTCCATCAACCTTCCAGGTTTGGGGGCCCAGATTGGTACTGCTCAGGACTCAGCCTTGTGAGCCTGCCACTCTGAGACTACCCTGACTGCTGAGGCATCCAGCCACAAGGACTGGGTTCTCAGCCTCTCAGCTGTGAGACAACTGTTGTCACTATTTTAATGCAAGTTGACCTAATAAATTATATATATGTAGTTTATTAAGCTCTGACTAATAAAATTACTCAGATCAAATGCACCAGGATCCTATATCAGTTGTGACAATAAAATACAAACACACATACACAGACACACACATACACACATACACACACACACACACATACACACACACACACCTAATGCACACAGTATTGTAAAACTCCATTCACAGGGCTGGTGCCGCAGCTGTAAAGTGCTTCTCTGGCATGTGCGGGATCTTGGGCTCAGTCCTCAGCATTACAATAAACTAAACTAAATAAACCAGAGCTGGAGTGACGGTTCAGCAGGTAAGAGCAAGCATTTGCAAAGGATTGGGAGTTTAGATCCCCGCACCCAGGTGAGGTGACTCAAAACTGACCCAACTCCAGCTCCAGGGGATGAGAAGCCTCTCACCTCTGTAGGCACCTGCATTTATTCACATGCGCCCCCCCATATACATAATTTAAAATAAAATAAATCCAAATCTGAAACAATGAAACCCTTTCTCCTGGTAGCCTAAGCTGGTAAATCAACAATCAAAATGAGAAGTTGAGGCTGAAGAGATAGCTCAGCCCTTGAGCTTGCCCTGGCAGAAGACTGGAGTTCCCAGCACCCTTATTGGGTGATTCACAGCTGCCTGTAACTTTAGGTCCAGGGGGTGAGACATCTTTCTCTACAGATGTGCACATNCACACACCCAGAGAAAACACATATACACAAATAAAAATAAACAAAACCTTAGGAAAATATGAAAACAGGGTTTTGTTTATGCTTGTGGTTGTAACAATACTAAAATTTCATGATAGTACTAGTTACTAATAAGTATTAGTGTTGTTTCCCTTTGAATATTGGGCCAGTGTGTGAGTGGCTACTCCTGAAATAAGAAATTTTGGGTACTTTGTATAAACATCTCTCTTTCTCCGTCTGTCTCTCTCTCTTACACACACACACACACACACACATACACACACACACACACACATACATACTTTTTTACAGATAAGAAAACAGTGTGAAAAAAGCCTTAAGCTGAATTCGGGGTTTGCAGAAGAATGTCTGTTAAAACAGAAAGAGAAACCTAAGCATGTTTCTGAACGTAACTAATTCAGTCCCCACCCTCCATCATACAGACTGTCAAGAACAAATCTCTCTTCTCCAGTTGATTTAATCCCGGGTGGAATCTCCCCAGCATATGCCAGTCTTCCTATATTCAGTAGACAGGAGATATAGACTACAAGCCAATTTTCATTCAAGTAAATCTGTGGCAGAAGAAATCTATATTAACAGGAATCGCCAACTGCATTCCAAGGACNGCTATCCAGAACCATCTTTCGTGATCATCTGCTGTTTTGAATTTTGTGTGCCAATGCTCACTGCCATTTGAGTGGGCAATTGAGAACTGCCTGTCCACAGACAACACATGATCAATATTGGCATATGCAATATGCAGAAGTTGGGGCAACACAAATATGTCTGCTGCCTTCACAGACATATCTGATAACTAGGGAGAACTTGCTTGACTTTCAAGCCTGGACAGGGCAGTAACTGGCCTGGAATCTGATCCTCACTGGGGACCTGGGTGTGGAAAAGTTGGTGAAAGAGCAAGAACAGAACCAAAGTGTGGTGCAAAGGGTGTGGCTGGCAGTCAAAGACAAGCTGTGCAGCTGCTGGCCCATCCAGCTGCTTTCTGGGTATTAGACAGTGAGGCACCTCTGGATGGCTGCAGCTTCGAGCAGGGTGTCAGACCCCACTTGGTCATTGGGCTGGTTACTGGTGCTCAGGACACAGCCTGTACAACTATGAGAAGTGGCCCTGGGGTCAAAGGTTAAAGCCTGGGAAGATCCTCGGAGAGATCATGTGGGGACTTTAGGGAAATGTTATGAAAACAAAACCAGAACGTTATGTACTAGCATTAAGAATACATAGGAAGGAATATATCTTAGTTAAGGTTTCTATTGCTGTGATGAAACACCATGACCAAAAAACAACATGGGGAGGAAAGGGTTTATTTGGCTTATACTTCCATATCACTGTTCATCACTGAAGGAACAGGAATTCAAACAGGGCAGGAACCTGGAGGCAGGAGCTGATGCAGAGGCCATGGAGGGGTGCTGCTTACTGGCTTGCTCTCCATGGCTTGCTTAGCCTGCTTTCTTAACAGAACTCAGGACCACCAGCCCAGGGATGGCCCCACCCATAAATGGGCTGAGCTCTCCACTATCAATTACTATTTAAGAAAATGCCCTACAGGCTTGGCTACAGTCTGATCTTATGGAGGCATTTTCTCAATTGAGGTTCCCTTCTCTGAGATGACTTCAGCTTATGTCAAGTTGACACGAGCACTTTCTTCCCCCAAACAATCACTGTTGAATAGGGTAGGCTGAAAGTATAGCATAACATTTACAGACAATATTTATATTAATGGCAAATATGTATTTACAAATAATTTTGTATTTACCTAAAGTAACTTTCTATTGTGCATACTTTAAAAGAAAGTTTTAGTATCACTTTGACCCAAACCCCGGGCCTTACCCAGTCTACCACTGATCTATACCACCATATTTGGGCATCTTTCTTTTTTCACTTAACATCTGTTTGTTTATGCAGTGCTGGAGACTGAACACAGGACCTCTTGAATGCTAGACAGGGACCCTACTATTGAGCCACACTTCTACCCTTTACTTAATAAATTTTGAAGCATTTTCAGATCCACGTACACTAGTTAACCTACTTATTTTTTAAAATTTATTTGTTTGTTTGTTGGTTGGTTTGTTTTTGAGATAAGGTCTCACTTTGTAGCCCTNGCTGGCCTCGAACTCACTATGTAGACCCAGTTAGCCTTGAACGCACAGAGATCCACCTGCCTCTGTCTCCCAAGTGCTGGAAAGGTGTGAACCACTAGGCCCTGATGGGGCTGTTTTTCTTTATTAGGTGATTGTGAGAAATCCAGTCACAGCAGTGTCCTCCAGCTTATTCAGGCTGTTCTTGCTGAATGTTTAACTTCCCTCTGGTTTCACACTCTTTTGCTTCTCCCGTAACCTCTGTACACACACTTGGTGTGTTGGCTGAGCAAGAAGAATGAATGAAATCACAGTGCTATGTCCACTTTGGGTTACTCACTGTAAGTTAGAAGCCAGGGGATTTGGACCTGTCAGGGCCTCTTGCCATCAATACACTTGCTTTACTGATGATGGCTAATGTCGAACGGGTGTGTGTGTGGGGGGGTGTGGGGACAGTGACAGGGACAGTACATTAGGTAATATGTACCTTGGAGCTCCCTTTCTGAAGAAAACTCTAGAGTGGTGCATGACATCACCCTCCCATACCCATCCACAGCCCCAGCCATGAGCTGGAGAAAGGCTTACTCTACAGCCTTGGGTGGGTGATAGAGCAGGCAAAGTTACCAAAACCAGGTTCAGAAACACAGACCTTGAGTGGCAGCTATGAATCCAGATCCACTTGGCAAACTTATTTCTAAGAGAAACGGTCCTTTGAGAGTCCCCCTAGCTTGTGGTTACCATCCATTTCAGCGCCTCTGGGCTGTATGGTTACTTTCTCTCGAGAGTGGCTCTCTGGACTGAATCGTGTGTAGTTTTGCTTCCAGACTTCGTAAAATGAGAAATTGAGGAAGAAGTTACATTAATGACCTTCTTTCTTCCTGAAGTTTCAATCAAATGATAGGAGAGCAATCTGCATAGTAATTATAACACCCTTCCAAGTGAATCCCTGTGCCTCAGCAGAGGAGAGCATGGAAGTCTATATCTATAATGACACTCAGACCTATCACCCCTAAATCACAGGGAGGTTAATTCAGGCTTTGCAGTCACAGTCAGAAGGGGCATGATATATAGCGTACTGGTCATGGGGACAGGCTCACATTGTTCTCAACAGTGGAGGGTAACAGGACATAAGCTGTCTCTTGAGATAAGGCTTGTGCTGGCAGCTGCCTCCATCTGGGACTGCTTGGTGAGTACCATGACCACTCAGGTTAGGAATGGGTGTCTTGCCTTTTTTAGTATCAGAGTGGAAAATATCTTGTACCAAGTTCTTGCCCTAAATCCTCAAATCAAAAGATTTTATGACTAATGGCAATGACAGGTCATACTTAGGAGGAACTGGAGGTGGTCAGAGCGAGATGTGCACGTCCCTGACATTTGGGAATGTCTACCCACAGACCTCCATAGGTGTCTGTCATCCTATAGGTGATACTTGACAGGGCAGTGTGGCTGTGGGTGTGTGTGGGTGTGGTTTCACGACTAGAGTGACATTCCTCATGTTTTTACTGTCTCGGGGGTCATATGAAACCTTTACTATCTAAGATGAAATACTGCTTCCCTTTTAAAAATAAAATAAGTCAACCAGGCATGGCAGCAAATACCCTTAATCCTAACATTCAGGAGCCAGAGCCAAGTGAATCTCTGTGAGTTCAAGACCAGTCTAGTCTACAAAGCAAGTTCCTAGACAGCCAGGGCTGTTACACAGAGAACCCCTGTCTCAGAAAACAAAACAACAGCAACAAAAAGCCTCAAAACCAAACCAAACCAAACCAAACCAAAACAATAACAAAAACCCCACAAAAATCTCAATTCACTCTTTAGGGCTCTGATGTTAACCAAAGAGCCACAACCTGAAGTTTCCTGCCCACCGGCATCAGGTAGGTTTCCTGGGCTTCCAGGTTGTTCCCTAGGAGTTCTCTTTGCTTCTCCTTTGCTGAGATACCTCCAGTTCCACCCAAGGTCAGCAAACCAATGAGACTCTGGTCATCGAACTTGCACTTTGTCCAGCTTGGGTCTTCAAAGCAGAAGTAAGCTTTGTTCCATTTTTGGCTTACTTCTGACAAAGTTCGAGCCCTAATAAGATCTCAGAGAAGAGTGTCCTTCCCAGAACCCTAATGCAACTCTTATCCATGTTGAGCTTAGTTCTGCTTGGTCCAGGGCAGGACCTAGGATGGATGGTGTCATATGGAAGGTGGGCCTATATGGAAGTGACTACTTACTGAGAGGCACTGAATGACTGCAAGTCATTCTGCATGAACTAAGATGAGACACCTACAGCATTAAGTACTGGTGTGGTGTGACAATGCAGAATTTACTCTATAGTATTTATTACTCTCTCTCTCTCTCTCTCTCTCTCTGTGTGTGTGTGTGTGTGTGTGTGTGTGTGTGTGTGTGTGTAAGTTGGCACAGCCATCCTCATTTCTTTTCCTGAGAGATTTTGTGATGGTTTGAATGAAAATGCACCCCCATAGACTCATAGGATGTGACACTATTTGAAAGGAATAGAATGTGTTGCCTTGTTGGAGAAAGTATGTCACTGGGGATAGGCTTTGAGGTTTCAAAACCTTAAGCCAGGCCCAGTGTCTCTCTTCTCACTGCCTATGGATCTGGGTGTAGAACTCTCAGCTGCCTCTCCAGCCCCATGCCCCCCTGCATGCCATCCCACCTCCTGGTGTGACAACAACGGACTAAACCTCTGAAGTGTAAGGCAGCCTCAATTAATTGCTTTCCTTTATAAGAGTTGTTGTGGCCATGGTGTCTCTTCACAGCAATAGAACACTGACTAAGACAGGTTTTTTTTCCTCCCAAACTGTTATATGATGTATGACTTTCCCATGGCTGAGATAACAAATGACCATATGTGANATGAAGCAGCAGCAATTTATCCTTGCAATTCAAGAAGCCAAATGCATGAAATTTGTACCACTGGGAAAAATCAAGTTGTCAGTAGGGATTCACTCCCTCCAGAAGTTCTAAGGAAGATTCCAGAATCTATCCTAGCATAGTTTGGTTTCTGTTGCTGTGATAAAATATGGGTGAAAAGCAACTTGGGGGAGGAAAGGGTTTACTTGGAGGGAAGTATCTCTATCATGGAGGGAAGTCAGGACAAGAGCTCAAAGCNAGAACCNGGAGGCAGGAACTGAAGAAGAAACCATGGAGGAGTGCAGCTTACATTTCTAGGACCACCTGCCTAAGACTGGCACTGCCCTCAGTAGGCTGAGCCCGCCTACATCAATCAGCAATCAAGAAAATGCCCCACAACTGACAACTGAAGTTAACTATGACACATCCCTTTTATCCTCCAGCTTTTGGTGGCTACTGGAAATCCTTGGCTTCTGGCCCCCATTGCTATAAGCTTGGAGGCGAGCATCTTCAATAATTCTGTTACATCTTCATGCTATTCTGTATACTCTGTGTGTACGCATCCTCAGTCTCCCATCATAAGGATACACGTAATTGTATCTGGGATCTACCCAGATAATCCAGAATGATCTCCTCATTTTAAGATCACTAATTTAATAACATCAGCAAAGGTCTTATTCTAAGTAAGATAACATCCCAGGTTCTAGGGATTAGGCCCTGATCTCTTTGGGGAATGCTATTCATTCATTAATGCTAAACATTCATTAAAAATGTTTCTTCGGGCTGGAGAGATGACTCAGTGGTTAAGAGCACTGGCTGCTCTTCCAAAGGTCCTGAGTTCAATTCCCAACAACCACATGGTGGCTCACAACCATTCATAATGAGATCTGGTGCCCTCTTCTGGCCTGCTGGCAGAACACTGTATACATAAAAATAAATAAATCTTTAAAAAAATGTTTCTTCTACACACACATTTCTTATGATGTTATGCACAATAGGTGTCTTTTTGTTTTAATAAACACTTCTTCAATTGAATCTAACTTTCATTGGAATGAGCCCCAGATCTCCAAAAGATAAGGCTGTGTAAATTCATTAAACAGGTGTCTCACACCAGATTCCCCAACCAGTAGGAAAGCAACCACCATTTGTTTAATGTCGGAGGTTTTTTTTTCCTAAAGTCTGGCTTACTAAATTGTCACTCTAGCTTTNTCCACCTGCTAGAACCCGGAAAGGAGAAACAGACAGGAAGGAGGTAACTAATCAACAGACACGTTGGACAGCAGCTAAAGCTGTTTTTCTTCAACTCAGAAGGTAGAGGATGAGAGCACAGCTTTAAGGAGATAAACNAGAACAATGACTCACATTCCTTCTGTTCACCTATCACCTAACTCATCATTATGTGATTACGTGAGTGAGGCATGGACCCAGGAGCCTCTGATCACAACAATGCTGTGGGACAGTCCATGACTAAAATCAGCTACTGGACATTCAGGTTACTTCTCCAGGACCGATCATGAATTCCAATGTTTCCTTACAGTCTATCACAGCTTTTGGCTCTTCAGACTTTTCTGTGTAATTGATATGTTTCAAGTCAATAGAACATATCTTAGTCTCCCTTGGGAGGATGGACTGGCTTTGCCATTGGTAGGCAACATTTCCGAGAAGAATCTGAAGGTTGGGGTGGAAGAAAGAAACTGTGCAGATTCCAAAGATTAAGATGAACAAGACTGCAGAGTTACCGATAGCTGGGGTCAGGGAAGATTATCAGGCAGAGGAAGACAGGAGAANAGTATCAGCTGAAGACAGTGTTTTGTTAACAAAGACAGCCATTCAGACTGCAGGACAAAGGCTTAGGCAGTCAAGCAGGGAGGACTATTGTCTGCTCTTCAGTTTCGAGGGTAATTACCTTCTATGCTAAAAAGACTCTGGCAACCACTCCATGCGAAGCTTTCTCCACCTTCCGATTGGAAGGAAGGCCTTCTCCCCTTGACACACACTGGGACTCCCGTCGTCTCCTGAGCAGAGGCTGAGAAGTTTCAAGTCACATTTACCAAGGATGGTGGTTAACCAATACTCCCCTAGGGCTTCAGGCTGCTTTAAAACCGTTACTGCTCATCATAGGCACTGTGGGAATGGAGATGGGTTTGGGGGAAGTCTGGAGGGGCAGGAGGAGGGAGGAGAGGGGAATCTGTGGTTGGCATGTAAAATGAATAGAAAATCTTTTAATAAAAAAATTAAAATAAAACCATTACTACATCCTTGAATTCAAGCTGTAATGTTCTCTGCACTTCCTTCCATCAACCCCATCAAATATCAAGTTCTTTCTCTCTTGCAAAACTCTGCCGTCTTCTTAAATGATGTTCATATGCACCACCCATGTTAGAACCCAGACACCACTGGATCTAGTCTCATCAAACTCACCTATAATTTAGTTATTAAATCCATAGAGCCTTCTCAGTCTTTGCCCTCCTCTCTGCATCTTTGGCATTTGACCCTGTTAGCTATTCCATCCACGAAGGTCTCTTTACCTGTTCTCTATTGTACCTACCACCCCTTGCAAGACTTGCATTCATTTTCCTCATGAGTTTTCTTCCTGTAAGTCTTGTTAATCTCTCAGTGGTCTCTCCTGCTTTCTCTGGTCTATGGGTCATCTCATCCACTTCTGTGATTTCAACCACTGCCATAGCAATACGTTGGTGATTCCCAAATATCCAATCCCAGCCCAGCTCTCCAAAGCCCCAACTTTTCATTCAGCTGTTTGCTGCACATTTCTACCTGTGTATTCTCCCAATACTCCCATTTTTATTTTACGTGCATTAGTGTTTGGCCGTGAGTGTTGGGTCCCCTGGAACTGGAGTTACAGATACTTGTGAGGTGCCATGTGGGTGTTGGGAATTGAACCCGGGTCCTCTGGAGGAGCAGCCAGTGCTGTTAACCGCTGAGCCATCTCCTCAGCTCCCAGCATTTCCATTTTAACCTAGTCAAACTGACTTGCTACCATTCTACGTGAGCTTCAATCTTCTGCTTTTGTCATTTTTATTGATTTTCACATAACTTGTATTTTATACATACCATATTATTGAACCCATTAATTAGCATGCTGATTATGTATATAAATTCTTTGTTGTTATTACTGGTACAATTATAAACATTCAATTTCCTCAGTTTTATTAAAGTAATTTTTATTGAAATGTAAAATACAAGTCACAAACACTAACTACACAGGTCAATGAATTAATCGAGCCATCACCCTGGTCTAGAAACAGCATTTATCAACCTCCTAAAGGCCTACCTTGTGTGTTTTTCCCTCCCTTCCTCCTTAAGTGCGACCTCACTTTATACCTGAATTTTGTCTGTTTTCCAATTTTATAAAAACAGCATCATAGAGTACATATTGTTTTGCTTAATGTTTGCACACTTTGTCCAATCACTTTATCTTTACTTCATTTGTTTTCATTTTTACCTAGAAGTCCATTCTGTAAATGTGACTAATGAACAGTTAAACTCTTACTTATTTGGAAGTAACCATAGATGCGACTTGAATATTCTAGTACATATTTTTTGGTACATATACTTCTGCAAATGTCTGCTTTGTGTCTGTCATTTTAAACATTTAAATGACTCAGCAAGTCTGTGAATTACACAAGCATATTAGATAGCAAAGAAAAAAAATTCGAAAAGCTCTTTACAGGTTGTAGTAATTAGCTGAAATGAATGTAGTTAAATTGAACAATGGTAAATGTAAGATTTTCCATTTTGCTTTAACAAACCATTATTGCACATGATGTTTGTCAGTTAAAATGGAAAAGCCTGAATATCCAATAACACAAGAGTGGTTATCTTGAATATGAATCACTTAATTTCTAAGTCCTCTTGGGATGGTACTCCAGTCTCATGGATGCTACTTGCAGAACTTGACTAGCAATGAAAGATCCCTGGCTGCTGACATTGGGAAGGGTGGAAAGTGCAGCGTGAGTGTGATACAGAAAGAGACACTAATATCATATTATGGATAAATATGGTGAACACACTTAAGATAGGAGCTTTTATCAGAGTCAAACCAATCAATGAGACAAATCTTATGGCAGCATCAGCCTTGCCGGGANGGAATGGGGAGGCCTGCATGGCATCGTCAAAAGTCCTGGAGGTGATGGGCTGTGCAGGTCCTTTCTAGGCCTGCAACTCCTGTGTGAGCAAGTTCTCTGGGAATAAGTCATTTGCCCAGTAAAGAAGGGCAGACTAGACAGAACACCCATGGAGGTGGAGGCTCCCATAACTGGCACTCCCCACAATTGCATAAGTCTTCCCTCCAATGAAGGTTTCTGGGACATTGTTTAGCCATGATGATCTTAACCTATAAACTTAATGTTTGCCATGTGGGCTAGTTCATTTTTATTGTCACCTTGACACGACCTTGAGTCATCTGGGAAGAGGGAACCTCAATTGGGGGATTGTCAGATCATATTCACCTGTAGCCATGTAATTGATGATTGAGGGGGAGGGCCTAGCCCACTATGGGTGGCACCATCCCTAAGCAAATAGGGCTGGATTACATAAGGAAGCTAGCCAAGCACAAACCTGGTAAGCCAGTGGGTAAGCAGTGTTCCTCCAGGGTTTCTATTCAGTTCCTGCCGCAGCTTCCCTCAGTGATAGATGGGGACTTGAGGGTTGTGAGGTGAAATAATCCCTTTCTTCCCCAAGTTGCTTTTAGTCAGAGTGTTTTGTCACAGCAATAGTATGAGACTAGAAAGCCATGTGTTTTTCTAACTAAATCTGTTTTTACAAGTTATGCCAAGAACATATAATGTCTATCAAGACACCACTTGCCCCATTTAGCAAAAACTTACACCAAGTCTTGTTTTAGATTGGTGATCTCCTTTCTACAGATGGCCCTCAACTAACTCTCTCTCTCTCTCTCTCTCTTTCTCTCTCTCTCTCTCTCTCTCTTTTCCAGGGCTCTGCAACTTTGTAAAAAAAGTTTTAATATTTATTTTTAATTATGTGTGTGTGTGTGGGGGGGGATTGTGCATGAGAAACCAGAGGCATCCCATTCCCCTGGAGTTAGAGTTGGTTGTGAGACACCTTAGGTGGGTGTTGGGACCCGAGTTCCAGTCCTCTGCAAGCACAATATTCACTCTAAACCTCTGAGCCATCTCTCCAGCTCTGGGCTGTCTAACTTTAAGCTTAAGCAGCCCTATTCTTTTTCCAGTTTCATGAGCTCCCATCTCAGTGTGGAATATATGACTTGTGGTGGTATGCGTGAAATACAGCAGGCATACAAAAAGCTTTTTCAAGTAAGTATGTGATCTAACAACTTGTAAAACAAACCCCACTATAGCCTGCCAGTGTCAAGAAATGAAACATTACAAAAGTTTCCAAAACCCCTTCCAGAGTTTAATCCTGCTTTTCCTGGAAAAGCAAATGTTCTCTTGATTTTATTAGTATTAACTCCTTACTCTTCTTCATAGTGTTAGTCCAAAACTGCTTATTTTTAATCTCTTAAATTTGTATATCAATTACATCATACAGAATATATCCTGTATTGTTTGGTGTTTTTTTTTTAATGAGGATTTTTATTTTATGTGCATGGTGTTTTTGCCTGCATGTATGTCTATGTACCACATGTGTGCCTAGTGCCTGCAGAAGCCAGATGAGGGCATCAAATCCCCTAGAACTGGCATTATAGACAGTTGTAAGCCACCCTGTGGTTGCTAGGACTTGAACCCAGATCCTCTGAAGAGCGGCCAGTGTTTTTAAACTACTGAGCAACCTCTTTAGCCCTTCCCCCTATACTTCAAGAAAGTTGCTGCTGCTGCTGNTGCTGCTGNTGNTGNTGATGATGCTGATGATGCTGATGATGCTGATGATGATGATGCTGATGATGCTGATGATGATGATGCTGAATGATGATGATGAGTTTAAAACAAGGTCTTACTATGTAGCCCTATTTGGCCTGGAATGTGCTACATAAACTAGGCCAACCTAGAACTCCCAGATATCCACCTGCCTCTACCTCCTAGGTGCTGGGATTAAGGCATGTGACAATACTGAGCTCAGACTTATTTTATTTTTAGTTATGTGCATGTGTGTCTGTGTGAATATCTACCACATGTGTGTGAGTACCTATCAAAGAGGCCAGAAGAGGATGTTGGATCCTCTGGAGTTGGACTTATAGGAGATTGTGAGCCACTTGCAGATGCCAGGAACTGAACCCAGGTCCTCTGGTGGTTGTGGTGGTACATACTAGGTGGTACATAGGATATCTTGAAGATCTGAAGACAAGAGGCTAGGGGGTTAAATACTTTTTTGGTTTGGAATGTTTAGTGCTCTCTACTCACAAGTTTTAAATGTACAATTAGTTGCTGTCTATCAGAGTTTTCCTCCTGCTGTAGGACATTAGAAGTTATCCCTTCTACTCAGCCATAGCCCTGCGTCCATCAACCATCTTTATACATGTGCTCTCTACCCCAGACTCGGAACTGTTAAAGTTTAATCATTATTGTACACTACACTCTACTTCCACAAAATNGAGTTTTCTCATGTGAGAACTCACGCTGTTTTCTTAAAGGTTGATTTTTATATTTTTAAATTATTTGTCTGTGTGGAGGAATGTGCACATGAATATGGGTGCCCANAGAGGTCAGAGGGGGAAACATTGGATCCTCTGGAGCAGTGGTTCTCAACCTGTGGGTCACAACCCCTTTAGGCGGGTCACCTAATACCACTGGAAAACATGGATATTTACATTATAATCCATAACAGTAGCAAAAATACAGTTATGAAGTAGCAATGAAAATAATTTTATGGTTTGGGGTCACTACAACATGAAGAACTGTATTAAAGGGTTGCAGCATTGGGAAGGTTGAGAACCACGGCTCTAGCAGGTGTTACAGGTGGTTGTGAGCCACCCAATCTGGGTGCTGAGAACCAAACTCAGATTCTTTACAAGGATCCAATATATGCTCTTAACCTCTGAGGCATTTCTCCAACCTCAAAACAGTGTTTCCAAGTTAGGATTTCATTCTTTTTATGGCCAAATAATATTTCATTGTATATAGTAACCACATTTTCCTTATCCATTTATCTGTTGATAGACACTTGAGTTGATGAACAGGACTATTTTGAGGCTAATCAGGATGGAATTCTCGCAAAGCCATAGAAAGCAAAGTGACCAATATACCAAGAAGAGGTAAGAGAGCTTAAGAAGTATCTGCATCAGCTAGTAGGAAGGGAGAGTCAGGGTTTGAACTCAAGAAGTTTGTCTTCAAACCCACACTTTATCCACCACACCCTCTGCCTTTCTTCAGACTCTAAATGCCTCATCACAGAAAGAAATCTCTTCAACAAGTAAGGCCAAT
This sequence comes from Neotoma lepida, assembly GCA_001675575.1. Classification (NCBI taxonomy): domain Eukaryota; kingdom Metazoa; phylum Chordata; class Mammalia; order Rodentia; family Cricetidae; genus Neotoma; species Neotoma lepida. The sequence goes on along the minus strand of LZPO01066362.1, from coordinate 118,090 downwards.
CAGAGACCTCCTCCTGGACTCTAATGGTAAGACTAGTCCTTTCTAGTGGGAAGATGGGATGCCCTGAGCCAACGGCCTCATGGGATAGCAGAAACTGTCAGCAGTAGAACTTGAAGCTGTCTCTACAGGAAGAAGCAGAGGGATAAAGGTGAGGACCTTGGTGGTCCCTTTACTAGCCCACAATGTTTCTTGTTTTACATATGCTTTCCAATAAATAGTCTCCACTCACTTTTTATTCCGCCTAGGCTAGGTCAAACTGAGTTGCCCTCCCCTACATTGAGGATGGAACCCAGGGCCCAGAATGCACTAGGCAAAAGCTATGGTATTGAGGCATCACCTCTAGACCTAAACTGACTTCTTGACACTTGTCAGAATAGTCTTAGCTGATGTGGAAGATGGTTCTATGTCCCAAAGATGTCAACGTTTATGGAAAGCATCAAGGCACTTTGGAGACAACACAGACTGCATCTTCCTGACTTTATTTGATGTGTGTGTGAACGGGGATGATGACTGTTATGAAAGTGCCTTGGTGGCCTTATAAATGAGTAAGTCAGATCTTCCTCCCTCAAATATTGCAGCATCTTAGGAACATCTTTCCAGGGAATGAGATGCCCTGTACCTCCTCTTCTGAACTAAGCTGTTTGTCTTTTCCTCGCTTACCATGTATGCCAAAGTGCAGGCGCTTTAGTCATGACTCCTTGACTCCCACAAATACACATATAAGTTATATTTTTTTCTTTGGAATTGTTTTCCAAGTCATTACTAGCAAAATAGCCAGAAGTCACATGCAAGGAACAACCTTCCAACCATCCTCTTTTGGGTGAGTTTCTGCAAATGAAGGGCTAGATTCTGAAGTGCTCACACATTTATCTCAACTTTCCCTCAGTGAGTTTAATCCACAGAATAGCACAGGCCATGCTTTGTTCTTACACTAAAGGTCCAAAATGCCACCCCATAGTTTCCAACAGAACACCACTAAACCCTACACATGGCTTTTAACTCTTTAAAGGACACTTTCTTCCGGAATAGAGAATGCATGATTGGCATTTTGAATGAATCAGACTTCCCTCAGCACCAAGAGCAGACAGCAGACTTCCTCTTGTTGCTGATTTGATCTGAGCAGCTCCCTGTTCTGTCAGACTCCTTTCCAATGCCCCTGGGAATCACTTCCTTTCCAAATATCATCCCAATTGCTTTTGCTTTTCTTATTCTTTTTAAAGTTAGCATAGGAAGTAATTGGGTTTAGCAATATCATTTTCATGCATATGCGTCATTACACTTTGCTCTTATTCAACACCTTCCTGTCCTCCCTCATCTGCCCTCCCCTCTCTTGCTGGCTCCCTTCCCCCCCCCACTCCATAACACTTCTGCTTTCATGTCTCCTCCGCAAGTCCTTAAAATTTCTTCCTTTTCTCTAATGGCCCCCTTTAAACTTTCATTATCTACACACACACACACACACACACGCACGCACACGCACACGCACACGCACACACACACTCCATGCACTGGATAAATTGATGTAACTATAAAGTGTGAATGTGAGAGAAAAGGGTATTTGTCTTTCTGCGTATGACTTATTCTGCTCAACATAATGATGTCAGTTGCATTCATTTCCCCACACGTGGCAGGGGTACATTTTTCTTCACAGTTGAGTTCTGTTTCATTGTTTATATGGTCTGCCCTTTCTCTGTGGCTCTCAGTCTCAGTTCCCTCAACCACAATGCAAGAGGCTGAACCCTAGGAAACTTTAGGGCAAAAGTTCTCAACCCTCCTAATGCTGNGACCCTTCCTCATGTTGTGGTGACCCCCAACCATAAAATCATGTTGTTGCTGCTTCGTAACTGTAATTTTGCTACCGTTATGAGTCATAATGTAAATATCTGATATGTGATCCCAAGGGACCTCGACCCACAGCTCAAGAACTACTGCTTTAGTCCTTTAAAGTCCTTTTCAGCTCTAAACTATGTGATTAAAATTAATTATCAACTGAAAAGGCGTGGGTGGTTACTCAATTCCTTCAGGCTGCTGTCATTTCTAGTGTGATCTTTTGAGCTCACCCCTCTGTGTCTGAAGTCACATTGCTCCCTGGAGTGTTTTTGCAGAGTGGCATGTTAGCCCTTGGGATATTACTCCAGAAAGAATACATTGATCCAGAACCACAGGCTCTATCTCTCTGGAAATTTACAGTGCTATTTAAAACCTCGATACTTTTGTTTTCAGTGAAGAAACTTGTGTAACTTTCTTCATCCTGCGGTTTTACAAATGTGTATTTAAACATACAACCCTTTCTGTAAGAATATATTTTAATGATGCATTTGGGACAGGCTGGGTTAACAATTTCCCTTCAGTTTGCATGGTAAATAGATGTCATGATGGTCCTGGTTTGAGCATATTTAAAATGTGCTGGTGCTAATGTTTATTTACCTCACTTCCTGGTGTCACTTTCTTATGAACTGAAAAGTGATTATTAGGACTAGGTTCCATCCTATTAACCCCCACCCCAATGCTGTCAACAGCTATTAAAGACTCCTTTCAGTTGACCAGAAGAGGGAAGCAGAGGACCTGGGATGGCATGTGAAATCCCTAAGTGATTTGGGAATAAACATAGGAATGCTGAGTCTGGCAGTTCCGCCTGNAAAGATCCTCCTTTGACAGGACGATCCAAACACAGCTCAGATGTCATTTCAGGAATCGGCCAGTCGCTGTCAGAAACCATCACCTCAGACCATTGTGCATTTGCCAGTTTCCGGAGGAAATGGGAACAGCATATTATCATGAAGGAGCTGACAGAGATGCCCGGGAACTATGAAGCCAGATTAGAAAGGGAACAGACCCGAGTCTACAGCAGCAGCTAGCGAGGCCTCAGCTCCCAGAGGGTTGGGATTACAGGTGTACACAAATGCAGCGGTCCTAAACTGATCTTCAGTGGGGATGTTTTCCTCTTTGGGTTTGCTTTTGTCTCTCATTCAGAGACTGGCAGGCAGGTAATGGATGTTAGGCACCGTATCTGTGTGTCTATGAGTGTGGAATCCAGAAGAAAGTGTTGACTAGAGTTTCAGACATTTTTGCAGGACACTCAGCTTGTTCACGGGTATTTGGATCTGAGCTCTGGTCTTCATGATCCTACAGAAGTGCTTTTAATCACTGAGCCATCTCTCTAAGTCCCCATCTTATCCCTTTCATTTATAAACAATCTCTCTCTGTGTCTGTGTCGGTATCTGTCTGTCTGCCTGTCTGTCTGTCTCTCTCTCTCATACACACACACACACACACACACACACACACACACACACACACACACACACACACACACACACAAATAACCACACTAAACGCCCAGATCATACTAAATCAAGCCATGGCCCTGAACCTAGACGGGAGCTTCAGCTGTTAGAACGTACACTTTCATCTGCTGACTGCCCCAGGGATTTGCTGGTTCGGAATGCTCACAGCACCTGGCTGTATTTTCTACACTCTGGCGGAGTACAGGCTNCAGGGTTGAATATCTCCATAGGAGCACCTTTTCTTCTCATCAGTTTTGCAGATTCAAATTTTCCCATAACCTTTCTGGACCAGGGATGTGTGGTCCTTGTGCCTAGTTGACTAGGGCACCTGTTAAGGTCCTGATTCTAGGCAATGATCTTAGTCATAGCCTTCCAGTTTTAGATCCTAAAGACAGGAAATGCTGAGCTTAGCCATCCAGCCACTGTAAGGTCTGATACTCCTCCCCACAAACCTTTGCTCAGTACCACAGTAGCTCCTATTTCTTCCTTTGTAACCTAACTATTCTTTTCATTGTTTGTATTATATATCATCTACCATTTCTCCATGTTGAATGAAGCTAGAGGTGCCAGTGGATTTATTTATCCTTCCAGTTGACAGAGTAACTCAAGCAGAAAAAAACTGTATTGTTTTGCAATGCTGGGGATCAAACCCAGAGAGCCTTGTGCACGCCAGGCAAACACTCATCACTGAACCACATCCTCAGCCCACAGTTTTGAATATTTTCAAAAGATTATTATTCATCCATAGTAATTGTCAGCAAAGTCTTACCTACTGGGAAGAAATGATATGTCATGTTATATAATATTAACATTTTTTTCAGTTCCATTACTTTGCATACTGGGAATGAATATTTCTTAGTTATGAAGCATGATGCATTTACTGTAGATTCAGCTTAATTGGTTTGTGATTCCAGATGAACAAATAGGATTGCTTTAAAATTTGACATACAGTATGCTTTTCTTTTCTTTCGTTTTTTTTTCTTTTTGGTCAGATTACTATTAGGACAATCTTAGCACATACACATACATATAGGCAAAACACTCATACACATAACATAAAAGAAGTAAATCTTTTAAAAAGCTTAAATCTTGGAGATGGCTTTCAGTCGTGGCTGTTGTTATTATTTTCATCTGTATACCACTTGCTATCTTCGTCGTTTTCTCTCTCCTTTTTACAAATCCCTTTATCTTTGTTCTAACTTCTTAAATTGATGATTCAATTCTTTCCTTCAATAACTTAGAAAATGCAGAACTGTCAGTTTTTGCAATTACTGCTCTAACTCAGACTCACAAGGAAGGTTTCTCTCTGCTGGAATGTGTTCTTTCCATATAGATCTTCAGAGGGGAATTCTCCTTGGTGCTCAGAGCTGAGGTCTCTCCAGCCAGCAAAGCACTGGCTCTGATCACCCCATCACCTCATTCTGCTTGATTTTCACTACATGTGCTCAATAGCATACAGTGTCTGGAAAATGTTCTCATTTTCATTATTTTTGAAGTAGACTGTGTCTGTGACCTTTATTTTATTTTGACATAATAACTATTTGGGAGTTTGCCCTCTACCTTGAAGTGGGTGGTTTATGTGTTTGTTTAATTTCCAGTTTTATTACTTTGTGAGATGAGAAAATGGTTCATATAAATTTTTATGGTTTGAAACTTATTGGGTTTATTTTTGTGTCCTATTTATGATCTTTTTTTTNNAAAAAAATAAATGTTCTGCCAAAGCTTAAAGTGATGGCATATTTTCTCTTTATAATAAAAGAAATATTCTGTGATTTAGGTTTTCTGCTTCTTGATGATTTTTATTTTAGCTGTTTATTTTATTTAAACTGTCAAAGGTTGAGATAGATGCATTTAAAAGTCTCCCATAAATATTGTGTTTCAAGCATTTTTCTTGTGTTTCCAAAATACTTTATTACTGTCACGTAGATGTTTCCAGCTGTTGGATATTTATTATAGATTGTAACTTTGTTCAGTATAAATGTTTTTTCTTTGACCTGTTTCAAGCTTTTTTGTCATGAATTCCATCTGTCTGAAGTAAACCAGCCTAGCTCTCTGTGTTGTCTGAAGAGACACCTAAAGAACCGCTGGCCTGGGGGCTCTAATGGTTCCAGGACCCTTTCTTGATTGCAGAAAAGGAGAAAATGATACTCCAAAATCCAGCTGAACATGGAGAGGGACAAAGAAGAACATGTTTGTGAATTCCTTCCACGGGTGAGGAAATGACATCACTGAAGCCAGAAACCACACACCTGCCCACCATCTTAGAAGTGCTTCGGTGCATATGGTGCACAGACATGTATGCAGGTAAAACACTCATAGACATGAAAAATGAAAAAGAAATCTATTTTTATGTGTATTATTGTATATCCAATTGATGTGGCGCTAAAGAATTTACCCAACCCTAGTCCTCGCACTGAGCCTGGGGAATGGAAAATGCCTGAAAACTTCCTGATGTTCCCAAGGGGCTTCCTGAGCCCTGAGAAGGCATTCTCCATGAACCAAGCCCCAAAGCAATGCCCAGGCTTGGCACCATAGCATCTGGTTAGGCAGCAAAAAGAGAAGTAAAAGACAGTGTAATTGTATAACCTTGGCTGTGTGGTAGGAGACTCGTGGGATTCTGTCTCTACCTTCGCACTCCATGACAGATGAGCATGGGCGGTCAGGGGCCATTTCAGTTTTCACGAGCCCTCTGCAAGTGGGTGAGGAACCCTCTGCAAGTGGGTGAGGAAATCGGTGGTTTGTGAAATGCAGGTAGAACTGAATGCAGCAGGCTGCATCTCAGTGACTGTGAAGCAATAATAAGCCCAGCCAATACATAAAAGAGTGGGCAGATATTTACTACTTGTATCAGGCAAGGAGAGTGCCTGAGTAATTTCCAAAGCAATGCTTTGGAATCCCAGGGCAATGGAAACGGGGTTGTATTCATGCCTGTGCATATTCACATAGAGGTAGGGCCCGTTCCTCAGCACGCTCAGCTAAGGAGTAGGTCCTGAGCAGGCTCAGTTTATGGTCATGGAGAGTAAAATGATGGACAGGAATACCTCTGGGCATGCTCAACTTGCACTATAAAGTTTTAGCTGAAAATAAAGGAAAAGTCCGTTGACACAGGAGTCTGCCCAGGAAGGTGTCCGCCTTGTTTAGTGGTTGACATTGGAAACGGTTTAGACTGAAAATGTGGCTACACAGAAGGTGAGATCTGTGTAACCTCACCAAGTGCAATGAGGACTGTGACCATTGTCAGCTGCCCCTTCAATGCCGTGCTGTTGGCAGATGTTTCCAGCTGCTCAGGGTGGCCGACACTTGTGGCTAATTGGGAGAGGGATTAAAGGACTTGCTGTCATTGGAGAAGCATGAGAAAAAGTTGTACCCGGACTAGAAGACCTCTCCAAAAATAGAATAAGAAAGAATGAATAAATATTAAGTGAGAAAGTGATCCACATCACAGAAAAACTCTGAACCTACAGAGATCTTCAAAAGACAGAAAGGAATTCTACCCCTTGCCGAGCCAAGCAAATCCAGCCCCATGTTCGTGTCCTGACCAACGAGAACCAACTAGTTCCCAAGTGAGAGAGAAGCATCCTGGGTTACACAGATCTCACCTTGGCAGCTAGGGGAGCCCACATCTGTGGGGTTCATCTGGGGGAGAAACAGACTTCTCATATTTCTCGTTATGCAGATCTAAGTAAATGTTGTCTTCACTGCTGCAAAGTCTAGTGATTTAGCTATTTTTCTTTTGATGATGGGAGGGGATCCACACTTAGAATTAGTGATTTCTTCTCTAGATATGAAATTTTGTTGCCAGCAAGCACCTTTTCAGTTTCTCAAAGTAACCAGTGCAGGGTGGTCAGGATGCGTATGTGGGCCTGGAACGGTCTGGTTTTCAATAGTTCAATTTTGAAGCAATCAGATTTTATTCCTCAACAGAGGCTTTAGGAAAAGGGACAATGTTTGAGAAGGGGTCCTCTTCAAAGACAGCTCCTAGGTCCTTGAGGAAATATTTCTGAGTTATGGGGCTGGCGAAAGGTTGAGAAATAAGAATTACAGAAAGCCATTGCTCGGAACTAAGGCTGTACACTAGCCCCAACAGCTAGACCCAAATCCGAATGGAGTCACTCGTGTTCAAAGTCAAAATGAAACTCAATTGTCACAAGACCCGAGAAAGCAGCAGAGATCGTGCTCGGATCCTACAGCTTGCCAGTCTCATTGGCCTGGCAGCCAAGGCCCCTCTGCTTTACATCCTTCCAAAAAGTAATTTGAAGTAACCAGATGCCAACCAACTGGTTATCGTCTCAGTTTTCTGTCTCCCTGTCACCACTTCACAAGGAAATGAACTTTCGAATAATATATCTGATCNTTGTTACCCCTACCTTCTTCCTTCAGACCTTCCGGTAAGCCAGCTAAGACCCTCAAATTGTTATGATCTGGACATGGCTTATTTAGCGTTTGTCCATATTTTTGATGCATTTGCAAAAGATAGGGAAAAAAATCTGAAAAATAGCAGGTATACAGAAAGATCTATTTTATTTTTTAATTGTTTGGGTTTTTGAGATAGGATCTTTTTATGCAGCCCTGGCTGTCCTGAAACTCACTCTGTAGGCCAGGCTGGCCTGGACCTCACAGATCTGCCTGCCTCCGCCTCCCAAGTGCTGGACTTAAAGGCATGCGCCACCACGCTTGGCTGATGTCTTTTATTTTCAACAGGCAGAATTAACTTCTAGTTTTTAATTCTCATTTTCCCTGACAGATTTTGCTCCAGCGTAGAAACTGAAAGTCAGTCTACGTTCCTGGCTTCTGACAGCAAAGCTGGTATCGAGACTGTCCAGCCGGGCTTGAGGCTGGACCCCGACTGCACCATGAGCCATGGGCACAGTGGGGGATTGTGTCTTCAATATTCCTTCACCAGAAATTTTAGTATGTCTTGAGTATAGATATATCACTTAAGGAAACACCTTTCTTTAAAAAGAAAAGTGGATTTTTAATGAAGAGCTAATAGAAGAGAAAATGTAACCACCATTCTTATGAATCTGGCACTTAATGTGTGCCAGGTCTTGCTGAATAGTTTCTGTCCTTTGTCTCATTTGACTGCCAGCACAGTCTCCTGAGAGGGACACTATTATTGGTTTTATTTTACAGCTGTGGGAATCTAAGCCGAGAAAGGTTAAGTAATTTGCCCAGACTCCCATGTAGGAAGTGGTGGAGTGAGATTTGAAACCTAGTTCTGCCTGACTTAAAGGAGGAAGGAAGGCAGGCTAATTAGCAACCACACAAGTACCTCTGAAACTGTGCTACAGCAGCCCACTTCCCTAGCTGCGTAAATGATCTGCCGCAGCACTGAGAATTGGATTTGCCCAGGGTGGGGTGTGTGTGTGTGTGTGTGTGTGTGTGTGTGTGTGTGTGGTGCATGAGTGTATATATGTATGTTAGTATGTTTATATGTGTGTGTATTTTCGGGTGGGATGTGTATGTGTATACATGTGTGCAAGTGTGTAAGTGTGAGTATGTGTGTGTTTATGTGTATGTAAGTTTATGTGTATATGTGTGTATGTGTGTATATGTATGTGTGTGTGCAAGTGTATGTATGTGTGTGTATATATGTGTATGAGTGTGTATGTATGTATATGTGATATGATATGTTTCCTGGGAAAAAGAGGGGGACAGAAATATCAGTATAAATTGCCCTTCCTCCTGGCCTATTTTCTTCTATGTCTATGAAAGGAAGTAGAAGTAGAATAAGACACATTTCTCAGTATTCAGATGTACCAAATATTTACAAACGATTATGACATTAAAACCTAGAGAATAATCCATCTCTTTTATATTTTACATTTTTATTTATCTACTCTGTGTGTGTGTGTATGTGTGTTTGTTTTAGGGAGAGTGATGTGTGTATGTGTGTGTGTGTGCCATGGAGCACAAGCAGAGGTCAGAGGACTTCTTGTAGGAGTCAGTTCAACCGTGTGGGTTTAGGGGATAGAATTCAGGTCATGAGGCTTGGTGGCAGGAATGCTTATCAGCTGAGCCACCATGCCAGCTCTGTTTCTTTTATTTTTAAGGTTTTTCTATGTAACAGAGGCTGGACTGGAACTTGTCATGCAGCTCAGACTGACCTCAAATTCATGATCCCAGTGCCCCAGCCTCCTCAGGGCTAGAATTACAAGTTTGTGTCTCCACACCTGACCAGAACAGTGCATCTTGAAAATAAGCCTTGGATGTTGTCTGAGGCAAGGAGGCATTCATAAATGTCAACACTGTCTGCTATGGTTTGAACTAAGTGTTCCCACTCCACCANGCCCCCAGGGCTCATGTCCCCAAGGCAGCAGTGTTCCAAGGTGAGCAGTTTGGTGACCATTGAGGGCTTTGTCCTCATGAATGAATTAATCCATTCATTATGGATCCATAAGTTCACTGGAAAATCTTGAGGCATCAGGAAGTGGGGCCTGCCTGGAGGAAAGCAATTACTCACGTGGTGCCTTCCTTTCTCTGCTTGCTTCTTGGTCCTCAGGAAGTGACCAGCTATACCCCACCCACACTNTCCAACATGAATTCCCACTATGCCACAGAGCTAGAAGCAGCAGAGCCAGCAGCCAGTGACTGGAAAGTGAAGCTGTGAACCACAGAACTATTTTCCCCTTTCCATTGTTTTCCTCATGTTTTGTCACGGTGATGGGAATCCGATTAAGCCACTCTCTTTAGTTTAAAGTGTAGTTAAGTAAGATAACCTAATGCGTTTCTCTTTACAAGTCTGTCAAAATAGCGGTAATCCCAGGAGCTGGGGATGCAGTTTAGTGGGTAGAATACTTGGCTAGTCCTGGGTTCAATCTTCAAGTAACACATAAATTGGACATGGTGGGAACACACCTTCAATTCTATGCTCAAAAGGTGATGCAAAGACAATTGGAAGTTTAAGGTCATCCTCAGCTATCTGGGAAATTCAAGGTTGGGTTATACAAGATCCTAAGACAGTAAAAGAAGATGGAGGGAGGGAAAGGGAAGGAGAGAGGGGGAGAGGGAGAGAGAGAGTATCAGGGTATCAGTGTTTCAGTACATCGGGCCCTGGACAGGCTCCTGTGTCCTGGCACACCCACTGGGAGCTCTGCCTTGTGAAGCTTAGCTTGCCCCAGCAGCTGTTGGACCCACTGAAGAAATCTGCTGGTGACTGTGTGGTAAGAGGGATTACATTTGCCTGCATTCCCAGGGAGGTGCCCAAGCCCCCTATCCAAAAGCGCCACGGTTAGTGTAGCATTCCTGATTCTCAACTTCTTTCCATCCTGGCTGAGAACCCAAGCACTCAGTAAGTACACAGCATTCTGTCATATTCAACCACATCTAGCCCCCAAGCCCCCATCAGTCACTCCAGGCCCTATCCCAACCTCAGTCTCATGTCACTTATGCCTGCTTGACCGAGAAAGAGTATCCTGTGTCAGAGGCTGCGTTCTTATATCAGATGGTCTGAGCCACTCCTGGAAGGGTGCACATCTTTTAGACTAAGCAACCCAAGTGTCTCCTGTCTGAGGCTTCACTTGCCTCTGTGTGTGTCTTTGTGTTGTCCAAGGGTCCCTAGAGAAAACTGAGCATCTAGTGCTGTGTCCACTCTATCCAGTCACACATCCCCATGGAGGAAGACCACAGGGAGCTAACTGCATACCATTGTGGTATGTTCCCTTAACACTGACTGACCTTTGTTCTTGAGACTTTTGTCAGCTTCTGGGAGGAGAGCCGACCTCTGACTGGGATGTTTAGGGACTTGAGTTTGTACTTGGCTTCCAGAAGCNCAAGTCCTAAGTGTCCTGACAAAAGACCTCCAGCCCTTAAGGTTTCTTGCTGGGAAACTAGGACGATCTGAAAGCTGCTGCCCGTTCAAAACCTACAGCTCATAAATGACTAAGTGATGCATGTCCTGGATGAGTAGGTCAAGAGTCTTAACCAACACCGCTCCTGGACCAGCCATGGAGGACATCAGTTCATCACCTAACTGAGAAGGGTGGTGGGCTTCTAGCTATGGCTTTTGGCTTTGCCCTAGGGAGCTTTTCTGTCTGGTTGTCTGGTGGAAGTCAGCCATGTCTTTGTGGTTCAGTGTTATATTAATGGTACTGCTTTTACTGAGTATTAATATGTGCTTGGTGACTAAGTGCCTTACTACCTGTATTAGTCAGGGTTTCCTAGAGGAACAGAACTTATAGAATGAATCTCATTCTATATATAAAAAGGGGGTTTATTAGAATGACTTACAGACTGTGGTCCAGCTAGTCCACCAATGGCTATCTATGAACAGAAGGTCCAAGAATCCAGCAGTTGTCAGTCCATGAGGCTAGATGTCTCAGCTGGTCTTTAGTATACACTGGAGTCCTGAAGTAGGCTCTAATGCCAGTGAAGGAATGGACTTGCTAGAGAAGCGAGAACAACAGGCAAAGAGCAGAAGACCTTCTTCCATGTCCTTCTATAGGCTTCCAGCAGAAGGTGTGGCCCACATTAGAAATGGGTTTTCCCAGCTCAAAGATCCAGATTAAAGTTGTGTCTTCCTACTTCAAATATCTGGATTATAAGTAGATCATCCAACTACAGATTAAGCAAAAATCCCTCATAGGTGTCCCACTCCATTTTGGGATTTTAGCTAATTCCAAATGTAGTCAAGTTGACAAGCAAAAATAGGTACCACACTATCTACATTATCTCATTTCGTCCCAAGAACTCTGTGAATTAGGACCGTTATGCTGAGGGTTAGGAGCCTATTGTCCTAGTTTGTTTTCTATGGCTGTGATAAAACACCCCAACAAAAANCAACACAGGAGAGGAGAGGGTTGTTTGGCATATAATTCCAGGTCACAGTGCTTTATCAAGGAGAAGTCAAGGCAGGAACTCCAAGCAGCTAGTCACATCACACCCACAGTCAAGAGGAGAGAGAACCAAATGCATACACGCTGCCTGCTGGCTCTCACCTGGCTNTCTCTTGTCTTATGTAGCTCAGGACCCTCTCCCTAGTGAATGGTGATGCTCACATGTGCTGGGTCTTCCTACCTCAATTAACAATCAAGACAATCTTCCAGAGACATGCCTACCGGCCAACCTGACCTGATCTACNTAATTCCTCATCGAGACTCTCTTCTAAGGTAATTCTTGGTTGTGTCAAAGTGACAATAAAAACTATACAGCACATCTGCCTTGCAAAAGTCCATANAGAGGGGCTAAACTGGGGCTCAATTTGGTCTGCTTGCTTTTAGTGTCCACTTTCTACTGTCACAGTNCTGAAGGTGCTGATTGGCAGCACTTGGATTTTGTTTAGCCTACCAATGTTTTTAANAATATTTTAAAATATGAACCAATGTTTAAAACGTAAAGGATTTCATATATCAATACATATACAAAATTCAACCATCTTTTACAAACAGATATGTCCAACNACCTTGAGCCCTTAAATTCCCCTTCTGGAGACATCAGCTTTCCTGATGGAAGAGTATACACTCACATGGGCAATAGAACCCAGGAGAGTGGTCTGCCTCCGTTCNCACCCCTGCCTGACTCCCTCATGCTCCCAAATGCCCAGCCTGGCTGTGTTGACTCTTTAGCCATGGTATTTGGGTNCTGAATGTGTTTCTNCCTTGAACAGACTGGGAAGCAGGATTCTGGGCTAGGTGTTAAGAGCAGAAAACATAAGGCTAAGCTGTTGACTGCTGCAGAAAATTCTTGGTTATTTCCAAAGTCAGTTCATCTACAAGGAGAATANCAGGACAAAGGGATGGCATGGACCATGCTGGGAAGTGGCCACAGANCTGGAATTTTGCTGCAGGGTCTACCACAAGCTACTTGTATGAGCCACCCTGTCACTCCCCTTTTCTGCNTTTTTAAGAGGGANAGAGAAGAGCCAATGCTGTTGTTGATTCCAAGAGTCTGTGATGTTATTGCTTGCAAGTCAGTTTTCACAGGTGTGGATCTTCTAGATGTTGACAATGGAAGAAAATGAACAGGTAAGCAAGCAAGCCTGTCAGGCTCAGGTTCTCAGCAGCTGGAAGTCATGGACCTAGCCCAGTATGGAGCAGTTGGCTCAGATTCCTGAAGCCACTTTGAATGCCAGACTTTCCTTTTCATCAGTTCAGGGAGGCAGGNTGGGGCCTTTATTTGGAAGCCATAGTAGGAACTGCTAAACACATTCATTGTCAGAATAAAGCCACAGCCCAGATATATCACTGGGAACTGTATTCAGGAAAAATTGCACAATCATTCAGCGCTTTCAGAAACCCCACAGGGATGACATTGCTGTATATGCTTTCCATCCATCTTTTAAAGCAGAGATCTTACCACAGAAAAATGAACCCGTTTATCCAATTAGAGCAATCATGAAAATAAATAGTCATCCATAGAACTGATCTANGACAAATCAAAACAAGACATCAGGCCCAGGTCCAAGAAAAAGTCTTCATGATGTATTTTTCCAGTATATTCTTTTGCACTACTGTGAGCCTCATAACTTCCCAGAATCTGTCATCATTTCTGGTTTCATATTCCAATTTCTTAGAACACTCTTGATTTTTCTCTTTAGCAAAATAGTATGGAAAATTGATCTTTGGTTCAGTTGCTTCTATGAAAACTTGAACTCTTTCATGACTTCTTGGTACCTCTCAAGTGTGGACACGTAGAAGATGTGAATAAGGATTGAAGGACAGAGTCTTACTTTTTAATGGGAACTAACTGGACCTAACTGAGTCTACTGGCTTGATTTTATAGAACCTGGCCTTCTCCTGGGGCCACCTGACATTCCAGATTGTGCTGGGACATCATGTATCTCCTGGAGCAAGGTCTCTCAGACCTTAATGTGCACACACATCACCTCTTAGAATGCAGATTTTAGTGCCTCAGGAGGTGGCTCAGTCAGTAGAGTGCTTGCTATGCAAANACGAAGACCTCAGTTTCGTCCCCATGTCTTANTTTGCATTTCCATTGCTGTGATAAAACACCATAACCAAGAGCAACTTAAGGAGTAAACGTTTATTTGGCTTACAGGTTACAGTCTATCATGAAGGGAAGTTAAGGCAGGAACCTGGAGATAGGACCTAAAGCAGAGGCCATGGAGGAAGCTGTTGTAAAATATTATTTTAACTAGGCAAAGATGTGTTACATTTGTTTATGCTGCAGAATATTACTTTAATTGTGTAAAAGTGTGTTACTTTTGTTTNTGCTGCATTTGTTTAATGATGTAAGGATGGGTGTTTAATTATATAAAGATATTGTTGCATCTGTTTCACNTTGCCTGCCCAAGGCACCTGATTGGTCTAATAAAGACCTGAATGGCCAATACCTCAGAAGAGAAAGGATAGGCAGAGCTGGCAGGCAGAGAGAATAAATAGGAGAAGGAATCTGGGCTCGGAAGAAGAGAAGA
>LZPO01066362.1:86977-98759 GCA_001675575.1 Neotoma lepida | reverse complement strand
TGAATGGCTCATACCCAACTTCTGCAGTCACACATCTTGATAAACCATTTCCACATTGGCCAGACAGGCAACACTTCCCCTGGTGGAGTGGCTACTATGGTGGTAAGGCTCTGACTGGTTCAAAACACAAGCCTGAATGACTGTGATTGGTTCAAATTAATGGTGTGATTGGCAAAACAAATTGTGATTGTTGGTTCAAACACACTTTCATGGACTGTAAGCAATCTGTTGAGCCTCATTGACTGGGCTCTGCAAGCCTGTGCCACCTCCCCTAGTGTTACATTTGGCCCAATANAGACTTCTCTGAATGGACTTTCTCTGTCTACTCCGTTTAGTGAAGGCTGAGGTGGAAATATGAAGAAAGAACCACAATGTCACAGACGACAGTGTGTACGTGTTGAGTGTGTGCGTGTGTGTGCGTGTGTGTGCATGTGTGTGTGAGCACTCACGGACATGTGTGTTTGCTTGTGCATGTTTGGTGTAGGGATGAAGGGCCGCTTGACAGCCAAAGAAGCAAGGTCTGCACAGTGGCATTGCTCTGCACAACACCTTGATCTCACTTTGACAGATGANTGTCCCCTGGCTGAACCCTGGAGGAACTGCCACCTCCTGGGCCTGTGGATGCAGTTTCTGTGTCCAATACCACTTTTGATGCCAGTNAGCTGCTGAGGTCCNGAGCACCTGACTTCCAGCAATGACAGCTGGAGAGGTCCTCACTGCTGGAACCCTGCTGTAACTGCCCATCATCCAGTTCCAAAGCCCCAGNCTAAGTTCCCCATCCCCAAGGTGGGCAAGCAAGAGCAGTTGCCTCCAGAGGCTTCAGTCCCCACCACCACCACCTAGGGCCCACTGCTGGAGTCTACCCAACCATGCCAGGTGGACACTGCCTGGCCTGAGAGTATGCCTGTACTGNAGTGATTCAGCAGGTACCAGGCACACAATTCCTNACCTNCTCTCAGATGGCTGCAAGGAGCTGGAGAAGAGAGGCTGCAAGCAGGCCCTGGTCTCCAGAAGAGCTGCAGAGAGTGTCAAGTCTTTAGGGCAAAGGTCTCAGGCTGTAGGCTGAGTACTGTAATGCTGGCTGNTGCCACGAGCCAGTGATGCAGATATTTAAGGCCTACAGGATCAGTGTGGCACCTGAAATGCTAAGAGTCGCCATGCCCAAGGCCGGTAGGGGAGTTGTAATGTTAGAGAGTGTCACTTGCTCATCCTGCCTGCCACAACCACCTTTTGCTGTCACCTGGGACTTGAGGAAGCCAAGGGCTGGTTCTTCAGTTGCCTCTTAAATCCAGGAACTTTGGGGTAGAAATCTTAAGGGATCATGTACTAGGACCCTTTGATTCTAAGTCTCCAGTCCCCCCACNCTCTGCCAGAGAGCCCCCCAGCACCCGAGTTCTTCTGAGCAAACCTTCCCTGCCTGTAAACCTGTTGGAGTTTCCTGAGGATTGAGTGAGGGTTGACCTCTCTCTGTAGCCTTTGTCCTTCAGCGGTGTTTCTATGGAGANCTTTTCCTCAGCCTTGCTGGATGCCTCTTTTAGTGTCTGCCCCTTCTCTCTGTGTCAGGGTCCAGTGTTGGGGTCCAGCCCNGACNTATCAAAGGGTCNCTTGNAGGGGGGAGTGAGGANTTGAGAAATGCTAGATAGGAAATATAGAAGTAGATGAAGAAAAAAGATAGAGACACAGGATAGCTTNGGGAGGGCCCTGGGTCAATACNCAGCAGCCTCAAGTTTATTTCTAATGGGCTTTTTATATACNAGCAAGGGGAGAGACAAAAGACCTCCCCCTTTCAAGATCAAAGCACAATGTACAACCAACTGTAGACCCTTCAAAACACCTGGTAACCACGCCCCATGGCAAAGCATCTTGTGTTAGGCCTTGAAGTATAAGACACCTGGTAACCATGCCTTTGCACCCTAATATGCAGCCTTGGAGAGCAACATAAACTCTGACTCTCCAACCTTGAGTCAAACCACAAGATGGAACCTTAGTGGGCTCAGACATCTCTGCTTATCTGGTAAGATGTCTGGCAAGGTCTGGTAAAATAGCTGCATGAAAACACTTCGAACTATCGTGGCTGATAGGTATGGTGTGCTTGGTAGTAATACTTGGTACTACCAAGTACACCAAGAGCTTTGGCTCTTTCTGTGCTGACTTTTCTGTGACCTTTCNCTCTCAGCCCCAGATTGCTATACAGCTTCTATTCTAGGTCAGATCAGAGATATTTGTGAAGACAAGTTAGGACTTAAAGACTTTTTAGACCAAGCCTCAAGGCACAGTGTTGGTAAATAACATGAACTCATATGTTCTGTGATTGCTGATCTTGCCCACATATTCCATGAAAAACTGCCATGATGTTCTGCATCCTTGAATCTGTTACCATTGATAGTGACAAGCCTGAAATCAACCATCACAGCCACCTGGACTTCAACAGGTGCCTGAGTCACAGAAGGAAAGGTCCTTTTTCTTTGATCACCTCTTTGTCTGGTGATTGAGGGACTGAAAATTGAAGACACAATGGACGTTAATAAGAGAATAGGATTTATTTCACGTACATGTGCATTAGCCCTGCAGAGATGACAAGGGAACTCCAGAGAGGTGGTCAGACTTGGGGTTATATTAACAAAGGGGAAGGTGCCTCTGCAGGAAGCCACAAAGTGAAAGATTTTGAGTTGTGAGAGGCAGAAATTATAGGAATGTAAATAAATAAGATAACTAATGGAGCATAAGATTAATTTAGTGAGGGTTGCAACATAGGATACAGGTATATAGGAATAATATAGAAGTATAGGAATAAGGAATATAGGATAAGATAGAAATATAGGAATAAGATAGGAATATAGGAATAAGCTTAAGGGATGGAAACTGACAGCCATCAGCTTGGCCAGCAAAAAGGGATTAACCTTTAACTGGGCCCTTTCATGTTTTACAAGGGGCAGGTCTATCAACAACCCAAAGACTACTTTTCTTTTACTAAAGATTGCCCATTGTAGCCCTGGGGTTAGCTATTCTTCGATACCCCCCCTACCACTCACTACCGAAACCAAAGTTAACTTTTNATGAGTTCTCTGTGACAACCTGCCTTGCATTGTTTCATATCTCCCCCACACACACGCTATGGGAGCCCAGCTGTCAGGAGAAGCTGCAGATTTGGGTAAACATCANTTAATTGAGTCAAGAAGGGCTGCAGGAATATACAAATATCGTTTAGCTGAAACCCCCTAAAACCTTGTTAATGCGAAATTGTAAAAACCTAAAAACAATTTGTCTCTAAAATAACTTTAAAATTGTAAAAATTATTTTGTCCATACCTAATGCTTTCCCCTTACTATAAAGAGGGGTTCATAGCCCCCCTCCAGCTGCCACAGCCTCAGAATCCTGAACACTGGCTGTGGTCTCAGCTAGCTGATAAGCTTTNGTGCCCNGCGGTGATTTTTTCCTTTTTTTGTTGGTTTTTGGAATAAAGTCTGCTTCTGATTTAATAGACTTTGTTGGTCTGTCCTCCATTATTGCATGACTCTGGACCCAACAGCAAAAGACAGCTCCCCAGGAAATGGTGCTGGGAAAATCTGATCCACACCTGAGGAGGATTGAAACTTGTCCCTTATCTCGAAGCCTCTAAAAANGAACATANAGTGGACCTTTAATGTGAACCCAATGNCATGAAAACACTGGGAGAAAATGTAGGGAAATCATTTCANGAAACTAATATCAGTAACGGTTTTCCAGATTTGACTCCAAAAGCATAAGAAACAAGAGTAAAAATTGATGAACTAAAATCTGCACCACAGAGGAAACTGAGTTAAGAGAAAGGTTAATAGAGAAAGTGTTTGCCANCTATTCATGTGTGTGTTGATTAATTTTATGTCAACTTAANACAGGCTAGAGACATCTAANAGGAGGGAACCCCAGTTGAGAAAATGCCTGGGGAGCCTGTAGGGTATTTTCTTAATTAGTGATTGATGTGGAAGTGACTAGTTCATTGTGGGTGGGGCTGGGCTGGTGGTCCTGGGGTGCTATGTGATGCCTTTCTGTATGCTGTGAATACATGCTNTTCCCATTGGTTAGTAAATAAAGCTGCATTTGGCCTATGGCAGGGCAGGATGGAGCCAGACAGAAAAATCCAAGAGAGATAATGAGAGGAGAAAGGAGAACGGGAAGAGACACCAGCCACTGCCACCCCAGGAGCAGCAAGATGCCAGCAGACTGGTAACTCCACGGCCATGTAGCAACTTATAGATGAAAAGAAATAGGTTAAATTATAAGAGGTAGCTAGCAAGAAACTTGAGCCATAGGCCATCCAGTTCATAATTAATATAAGCGTCTGAGTGATTATTTTATAAGCAGCTATGGGTCACGGGGGAGAGAGATTTGTCCTGACAGCGGGCTGGGCGGGACACAGGAAATCTTCTGACCACACTGGGGTCTATAAGAAAACAGGCTAAGGAACCCTAAGGAACAAGCCAGTGTGCGGCACTCTNCCATGGTCTCTGCATCAGCTCCTGCCCTGTTTGATTTCCTGTCTTGACTTCCTTCAGTATGGACTATGATGTGGAGGTGAAAGGCAAATAAACCCTTTCCTCCCCACGTTGCTCTTGGTCGTGATGTTTCAACACAACAATAATAATCCTAACAAAGAGAATGTGCCAGAAAGTTAATATCTAGAATATAAAGGCTTGGGGAAAAAATAAAGTAAATAATCTGATTTAAAACTGGGCCAATGATTTGACCAGACACTTCTCAAAAGAAGAAATGCAAAANGTGATTCCATGAACGAGAATATATGGTATCATCGCTATGGAATGGTTATTATCAAACATAAGAACCAAAACAAAGGTAACAAATGCTGGCAAGGATGAAAGGAAAAGGCATCTTCCCAGTGTTGGCGGAAAAATAAGCTGATTCATCAACTCTAGGCAATACTATAAGATTCTTAAAAACCTAATATTAGAACTACCATGAGATCCAGTCATCCCATCCATGAGAATAGAACCCAAGGAAGAGAAGTCTGTTGTTGTTAGTATTTTACTCTTTTGGGGAGGCCCACCACCCAGCTTCCACATAAACCACACAGGGAAGCTTAGTCTTAATTATAAATTATAAGCTTGGCTTAGTTTCTAGCCATCTTTCCTTAATTTAAATTATCCCATCTACCTTTTGCCTCTGGGCTTTTCCATTCTCTTACTTCTGTAAATCTTACTCTTACTCCATGGCTTGCTGTGTAGCTGGGTGGCTGGCCCCTGGATCCTCCCCTTCTCTGGCTGCTAGCTCTTTTCACTCCTCCATTTTTTCTTCTCCCCCCCACTCGATTTCGCCTTCTATATATTCTCTCTGCAAGCTCCACCTATCTCTCACTCCTGCCTTGCTATTGGCCATTCAGTTCTTTTTTAGACCAGTCAGGTGTTTTAGACAGGCAAAATAATACAGGTTCACAGAGTTAAACAAATGAAACATAAACAACAGTAACACACCTTAAAATAATATTCTACAACAGAAGTCACTCTAATAAAGAGGAGTCCTCCAGGCTTGTTGTGGCACTNTTCCCAATAGCTAAATCACTGAATCTGCCAAGGTGTGATGACCAACAGCTGAAAAGATAAAAAAACACTTAGTATGTCTATATACAATAGATTATTGTTCAGCCACGAAGATATATGAATACATATGAAGATATATATCCTGTCACTCTCAGCAAAATGGGTGGAATGAGAGGATACCGTGTTAAGCAAAATAAGGCAGATACAGAATCACAAATATATATGCATTTCTCTCTCTCCCACATGGAAACATAAAACAAAAAAAGTCAGCCTGAAACCAGGATGGTTATGGCTTTGGAAGGGTACTGAGGTCAGGGCAGTTTGAGTAGAAAGGTNGCTAGATGGTTACTGCATGCTGTGTAAATGAATGGACATTAATTAGTGATTGATGTACAAGTGACCACATCAATGGACTGAACAGAGCCCTTCTCAGAGTCTTTTATAGAGATGGACATGGTGGTACACGACCATAATCCCAGCATTCAGTAGGCAGGCAGGTGGATATCTGTGAGTTCAAGGCCAGTCTGGTCTATATAGCAAGTTCCGACAGGGACTACATATTAAGACCCTGTCTCAACAAAACAAAAGAAAAGTCTGTTAGTGGAAAAACAGGAAAATCTAAATAAGCTCTATAGCTCAGTTGAGAATATTGCAGCAATGTGTGTCTCTTCACTCTTCCTACTACATCACAGGCTTCTCTGTTTTCATCACTAATGGAAAGTGAATGAAAGCTATTTGAAATTGTGTGCCACCATTCCTCTAGGTTTACCATTTCAAAATGCAGAAAAAGTGTTCTGAAAAACAAATGTAATTATGTATATTTTATTTGCCTAGAAAAATAGTAGGAAAAGAGATTCATGAAATTATTAACATGGTCACCTGTGATTAGCTAAAGTGGAAGTGGGGTAGGTTTTCATTCTGTCTATTTGATGTTTTTTATAATCGTGGAAAACCTACTCATCATGCTCCTTGCTCTGCTGTGCATAGACTAGAGGAAGTGAATAGTAATAACAATAGCAATGTATCAACCTACTGTGTGCTAGGCATATCCTGTGGACTCCGTATGTGAATCTAGAAGGACTGTCATCTCCATTTCATACCAGAAGAAACAGAAGCATAGAGTGGGCGAGCATCTGGCCAGAGGAACAAGTGATAGTGTTGGTCAGGCAGCTTGGTTGGCTCCAGCAAACACTCGCAGCCACTCTGCTCCGTCATGTTGATTCATTGATAGAATGAACAGATAAATGGGTGTGTGTTAAAGGGAGAAAACAGAGTTTTCTGACTAAGGCTCTGAAAAGTGGAAGAGTCAATGGATCAGTGAAACTCATTCCACAGCATTCTGTTTAATCAGGGTTTTACATGTTATCTTTCATTGCAAGGTGCCTTCCAAACGCTGAAGAGACACTGATTTGAACGGCTGTTGATATGTGACTCGGGAAAGCTGAACTTTTTCATTTAAAGCAAGTGAAAGAATTAATCGCCAGCAAATTAAAGAGTCATCTGCCATTTCAATGCCTCTCCCTCACTGCCTTTCACNCGGAACGACAGCAAGGGTGTGGCGAGCTCAGCCATGACCATCGACCTGTGCCTCTCCAAGCTGCCTGGTTTAGCAGCTGGTGAAGTGATTTCTCCGGATTGGAGATATGGGAAAGATGTCTGCAGGTCACACTCAGCTCTGCCCCAAGGACTGAAGGAACTCCTTGCTTAGAGGAAAGAATCCTGAGATGGAAGAACTAGATGCCATTTTGTATCCTTGGCCCAGGGTAAAGTGTTTGTCACATAGTAGGAGCTTTATATGAAACAGATCTTTCTTGTCAACTTCATAGATTTTCCCTTCCTTCATCTCTTCTTCCCACCCTCCCTATCTCCTGTCTTTTCTTTTTGTGCTGGGAATTGAGCTCAGGGTCTCCCGCATGCTAAGCACACCTTCTGCCTGCCGAGTCACACCCCTAGATGGTCTAAAGCAAGTTCAACAAAACATAAAACTCTTTGATGATTAAAACAATGCAGAATCCAAGACCTAAATCCACCTGTGTCAGCACCATGACTTTAGAATAGGAGGATTTTGTAAATCCAAAGAGAAGGGAACCTAGCAGCTCTCTTTTTTTCCCGTCTCTAATCTCAAAGTACAACTCAGGATTAGTTTTATGGACGTGTGAAATTTGCACATGTGCTTAAACTGCATTTTTGTGGTTCATGGGGAATGAATAGAATCATTTGCTATAGTGTAAACTGAATGTGGCTTCCTGGCAGTGGGGCTGGTTTCTCCATGCACAGGTGAGTTCAGCGTGTATCCACATGTAAACACCACTCCATGGGAGGTAAGAAGAAAATCTCTGCAGGAAAAAGACACACCAGCCTGTTTGATGGAACAGACAACACACTTGGAGGCCAGGAAAGGAGAAGTATGTTAAAATTCATGACAATGCTGGCTGCCTGATCCTTGATGGTGTGTTGTTAACAGAGAAAGCATAGACCACCAAGCAGCAGAGACACATCACTTTGGTGGAATAAGAAACACACCTAAAGTTCTCTAACCTTTCACAGAATGGAGACAACATCATTCTCAGTTTGTATCCAGTCACAAGTATTAATGCATCCTTAAATATTTTTCATGAGTCTTTGAAACTTTGGAAAAATAGCTATTAACAGTTTGAATCTGAAATGTCTCTGCAGGATCATGTTCTGGATACTTGTTGTCCAACTGGCTGTGTTATTCTGGGGGATGGTGAAGCCTGTAGGAAGTGGTAGAAGTAGGTCACTATGGTTGCAGTAACACAAAACACCCCACTCCTGCTATCAAGTCTCTGAATTAGTTGCTTTCCAATTGCTATAACTACAGTACCTGCTTTTGCCTGCTGGTTTCAGTCAGTCAGATGGGGAAGTGAGGGGGGGCGGTGCTATGGAACAAGTTGGCTCAGAGTGGTGGGAAGGTGTACTGCAGGCTGCTCCCATCATGGTGGAACAGGAAGCGGAGAGCAAGAGTCAGGATCAAGGGCTACGTATCACTTTCACAGTCCCATCCCTAATGACATGCTTCAACTAAGTAGGTTCCTAAAGGTTCCCTCCTCCCCTTCCCCCCGAATATGATCAGAAGGAACAAATGTTCAAATGTGAGTCTATGGGGGACATTCAGACTCAGACTATAAAATCAGCATGTCATGTAGTCATAGGTAGGGCAGGTTTTGGTGTTACCCTGGAGAAGAAAATATTCTGTGGACAGTAATATATTCAGAGTTAATTAGGGCTAAATGAGATTGCATGTATATATGTGTGTGTGTTTGCATGCATGTAATATATATATGTACTTTGTAACATAGCACAAGTATTAATAACATCTAGCTTTTATCAGCAATGGCTATAAAAACAGGACATAATATGTGCAGAACATGGAGATAACTAGACAGGCTTAGAGAGAAAAGATACTAAGTGCATAGTGGCTGGGGGCTAATGCAACCCTTACAGCTGTATTTAAACAGGATGTCATGTGATTCCTCAAACACTAAAGATGCAGGCCACCCAAAATAGTCTGGTACCAAGACGGCTGACTAAGATGGCTACTAAGTCTACTTTACTTCATTAAAAATGGCATCGCCATCCTGTATCTGACGTATGAAATACCTGGTAAACCCAATATAAGGATAGAAAAGGAGAATAAACCATATTCTGGGAAAATCCTGACCCATTTCTGGAACTCTCCAGCTTCCCCTTCCTTAACTCAGAAATATGCCCCCCCCATTGAAGTTTCCCATGCCAGGAGCTTGCTGCACTTCCTTTCCTTTTCTTAAGCCTGTCCATCCCTCTCTCTCTACCACACACACACACACACACACACACACACACACGTGCTCGCGCACGCGCGCACGATGCCTATAGTTAACTGTTAGTATGTATTTTCTTAATAAACGTTAATTTTGCTTTATACTGACTTTGAAGTTCTGTAAGTCAAGATCCTGGCTTGAGCAGAGGGCAATGCAAAGAACTCAAGCTGACAACATGGCAGCATGAACCGATTCCCCCGCTCCTTCTGCTGGTGACATTAACCTTATGCACACAGTCTTTTCACATGTGTGTTTGGGAGAGCACTGTGCTCAAGATTCAAGTCTCTGGGATTAAAGTGGGCTGAGTGAAGACGCAGTCTCCTTCTTACCAGGTTTGGGACATGGGCTGGTCAACTTTAAGGTCCCATTTCTTCATCTGCAAAAGGAAGTCGCAGTCGTAAGTTGCCCAAAGAAGCGATGGAGATCAAATTAAATAATACAAAAGCTGCTTAGAATATGTTATGGACCTAGCAAATGTAGTAACTGTTTATCCTCCCGTGTGCCACCTTCACTCTTCAGAGCTCTGTTCTGAAAAACCTGGGGCTCTGGAAGCATTCTAGAGCAGGGCAGAGGTCAAAGTCTGGTTCCTGTGGAGTGCTTGGGAGGAGAGCATTTTCAAGTCATGACATAAGGCAGGTAGAGAACTTAATATCTAAGGTAACTAATGTATTTTGTGGTTCAAAAATAATGGAATATTTATGCACTTTCCATATTTTATGCTTTCTTCCTTGCTGTCCTTGTATTTAGTTCTTGCCTTCTCAAGTTAGTAACTGAGAAGCATTTCCCATACATTTAAACTACTCAAGTGTTAGAATTTTAGAATTTAGAATTTTTCCTTCCTACACAGAAAAGCACAGCACACTGTGGATATTGTCCACCTCTTACTTTTTTTTGTCACTTCATTGCCTATTTTGGCAATCTTTCNGTTTCAATTCCATAAGAAGTACTCTATTCACTTTTTACAACCGCATAGTAGTTCATTGTACAAATGTGCCACAGGCTAATAATTCCCCACTGACCAGCATTTCGGCGGCTGCCAATTTCCTGACACAGCAAAACGAGTGTAGGGAGTAAAGCCAAACGGATGGTTAAATTGCCCACCTACAGATGGCACAAAACCACACGTGCCAGCATCCATTCCTCTCCCTGGCCACAAGTATGCATTACACTTGCATATCTGCTAATTTAATAGTAAGGATGGTATCGTGCTGAAGTGTGAATTTGTGTTTAACTAGAGTGAGACTGTCCTCATCAGGAGCTGCTTCGCCTTCCTTCTCCTGTCAACTCTTTATGCTCCTTAGCAGTTTGCTCCTTGAAAATGGCATCTTTCTTCTTGACCTGTGGTGTTTCCTAAGATGTTAAAGACGTTAGCTGTGGACTGTGAAATGAGGTACAGACAGTCCGTGCCCACTTTTTACTTGCCTTTGCTGGACTAGGGTTCTGCCAAGCAGGACTTGTAGGAATCTAATCTTACAATCTCTTCCTTTGTGGTATCTCTTAGAGAAGTCCTTCCTCCTCTTGATTAGTGCAGGATCTATTTGATAACTGATCCATTGGGAAAGGATCCTGTACGTATGGGGAACAATTCNATTTTCTTCTCTTTTTTTCTTCCTACCTTGGCCCACAGTTGCTCCTGCGCTGTTTATTGTATACTTGATCTTTTTTCTACTGAGTTGAGAAGGCATATCTAGCCCATGCCAAGGCTCTTTAGATTTTTGAGTCTACTTCTAAATTTTTTATTCTGTTTTATTGATCTGTCAGAAAAACAAAAAAGTTGAAACTGTGTAAGTCACTGAGATAGCAGCCAACACAGAAAAGGTAGAGAAATTTGGAAGATGAAAATAATATTGCACCAGACATTTCCTGCAAGAATATTTTTCACCATTTCAGTGTGAGCCTGAAAAGCATGGCATGGGAGGTAAAAGATGCTGCCTCACATCAGAGGAGTCCAATACACCTGATCTTTGCCTCATTACTCATGTGGCCCTGCCTGTCCAGCCATAGATCTCGACCACAGGAGTACCTGATGAACACAGAAACAGTTTGAGCCCTTCTTAGGAATGCCAGAACTTGACACAAAAAGAGAATCAGGCAGTTCTTGGTAAAGGTGACCATAAATTGTGAAGCTCAGGACTCGCATGGGGCAGGCTTCTTCTGTAGAACTGCCTAGTAGCAGAGATGGAGTAAAAGGAACTGCATAAAAAGCAGCATTTGAAGGCCTGCTCGGCAGTGAAAGATGAATTGTAAAACTGTCCGTCTGAGCAAAAGATGGAAGAGTACCATTCAGACAAAAGTCTTGAAGGTGAAGACTTTTGTAACAGTAGCTAAGTGCTGGCTTATCATGCTCAGGGCTTCGGGTTCCATATCAGTACTGAAGGAGGAGGAAGAAGAGGAGGAGGAAAAGGAGGAAGAGGAGGAAGAGGAGAT
>LZPO01066362.1:53484-69532 GCA_001675575.1 Neotoma lepida | reverse complement strand
GGATAGAGACTATAGTTTGTAAGCTATGAGTTATACTTGTCACATCTATCATCTGAGAGACTGCAACTAATATGGGAAAATAGACACATCTACCATCTCAGAATTTCATTGCTGAGCAAGCCTGAGCTGCCACCTTCCTGGCCGCTACCCTCATGTCTGGAAATGCTGCATTTTATAACCCTTGGATCTGCCTAGAGAGACTAGAATTTTTGGCAATCTTGCAAAATCACAAGAGTTTTAATTAAATTGCTTTCAACATAGCTTGACTTAATGAGTCGTAGGACAAAATGTTGAATTAACACAAAGAATTTCCTAATGGAGTGAAAACAAATAGGAGGTGGCTTCTCTGAGCTTTCTATAATTGGAACCACCAATCAGAAGTGTCAGCTGAAGGCTCCCTGAAGAAATCCTTTGTCTCTGAGTCAGCATACAAAAATCAAATGCTGAAAAAAAAGAGAGTTGACTTCTCAAGTGCAAAATCGTTCAGGGTCAGACAGAGATGAATCGGGCTTTCCTCGCTCNCTGAGAACTCATAATCTAGATGTGGGGGTGAGAAGTGAACACGTATAAGATGGCTATAGATTTCAGTTGAATGTAAGAGACCTAAATATAAAAACTCAGTGGCTTCAGTAGGGTGGAGGGTCAGTGGAGTGTTCACTGCAGGGTTTGGTGGGGANCAAGGGTGCTTCCTGAGCCCGTCCAGGAAGTAAGGGTAATTACGTTGAATGGACAGACAGGTCGAGGTTTCAGGTGAAGAGCCTGGTTCTTGTCGACACAACGATGAAAGACCAACAGGTATACCAGCCTCAGTGGAGCAGGACTATCCACTAGGAAATTGCATGCCTTCAGGATGAGTGGGTGGGGCTGGAGATGGCTCAGCNGTTGAGAACACTTGCTGCTTTTGCAGGGTACCTAAGCTCAGTTCCCAGCACTGGACACCTGCAGTCACCTGCACACAGACACGTGCATGCACATAACTAAAAATACATCTTATGTTAAAAGAACAGCNTGGGTGAATTGAGGATTAGACCAAGAACAGGGCTGAGAATAAAAAGAAATTGGACTTTATCCCNTAGGAAGGGAGAGTAATACTTTCATGGTTATGTTTANAGAAAAGCCATCTAACAAGGTTTTCTAGACTGCCTTACAGGGAGAAAATAATAATAATAAGAGAAATAAGCCGACTATTGAAATCATTCAGCTAAGACCAGAAAGCTCAAGCTGGCACCGTGGCAATAAAGATATTAAGAAAAGTATAAGTGACATGTGGGTTCAATAAATAAATTTGGAGGCTGGGTATGTAGCTCAGTAGTAGAGCACTTATCTAGTGAACGTGGGCCCCTGGATTCCATTCCTGGTACTATAAAATAAATAAATAAACGCATCTGTGTGCTCTTTAGTTTGACATAGATATTTCAAATTTTTATGTATTTTGTTTGTGTATATGAGTGTGGTTTGCCAATGTGTGCATATGGGGGGGGGGTTATACCAGTGTAAGTGCATGTAGAAAGCAGAGGTCAACTTCNGGTGTCCTTCTCTATCACTCCTTACTGTTTTGAGACAAGGTCTCTCATCGAACCTGGTGCTCACTGTTTGGGTTGGACTGGCAAGCCGTCAATTTTCATGTTCTAACCTCCACAGTGCTGGGATTATGGGCACGTGCCACCGTGTCTAACTTTTGTGTGGATGCTAGGGGTCTTAGCATAGNTCCCCATGCTTCTGCAGCAAACANTTTACTCACAAAACCATCTCCTCTTTCCCATCTCTAATCATTGTCTTCTCCAAATGCTGCTCTGGTGCATATCAGAACCTCACTAGCAACCATTTAACAAAGACCTCAAGCAGCTGATATATACATACATTCAGTTGTATACATGACCACCCTCACCATGGCCTTAATCTGAAGTCTCCACTAGTCCTGAATCCTGTTGGCCACCTGTGCACATTTCTCAGTGAATTCACTGAAGGGGGAATTGGTGTGAAGATGATCTTTGTTCTACTCACTGGTCTATGGTACATGGCACTAGCACGTGCAGAGAATGGGGGTGTTCTTGGGATTAACAGCTACAAAGGAAGAAGCTGGGATGGGATACAGTCTTGAAGGCTACAGCCAATTTCCCAGGAACCCCTGAACCTGAGGTGGCCTGCAGAAGAGGATCAAGTTGAAGGGACTTGGCTGGATCTTTATCAACCAACAAAGATCCTAGGTTTCCAAAGGAAGGGAACATGACCTTGATCAAGGGATGCTCTTTAGGAAATTGTATAGTGGAAGCTGTTAAATGGATTCCTTCATTTCTGAGGAGGGATCCGAGCAGCTTGCCACNGTGCCAGAACAAACTTATTGAACCCTGGGGAAGAATAGATAGTGTAGTGTTCATGATACACAAGAAAGAAAGCAAAGCAGAATCAGTTACACAAATCCTCGTGTGCACAGTTCTCCATCTGCATCTTCACCCGATGTCTGCAAGCAAAGCCCTGTGCTTGGTGCACTCAAGGATCAAATGTCATACACAAGGTGGGCAGGCCTCAAGAAAGAGAGAACTTTGCCACAGACATCCACCACACTACAAAGCAATGTCTTACAACTTAATGTGTATCCTAAGTGGATGCTTATAGAGGGAAAGAGGGTGAGAACCCCACCCCTGTTGNGGAATATTATTTTAAGGTGTGTTACTTTTGTTTATGTTGCATTTGTTTAACTCTGTGAAGCTGTGTTACTGTGCCTGTNTAAAANACCTGATGGTCTAATAAACAACTGAATGGCCAATAGCAAGGCAGGAGAAAGAAATAGGCAGGGCTGGCAGGCAGAGAGGATAAATGAAGGAGAAAACTGGGAGGAAAGAGATTGAGGAGACAGAGAAGGAAGAGGACACCAGGGGCCAGCCACCCAGCTACACAGCAAGCCACGGAATAACAAACAAAGGAATACAGGAATAGAAAAGGAAAAGCCCAGAGGCAAAAGATAGATGGGATAATTTAAAGATAAGAAAAGCTGGCTAGAAACTAAGCCAAGCTGAGGCCAGGTATTCATGAGTAATAATAAGCCTTCATGAGTGAATTTATTTGGGAGCTGGGTGGCGGGCCCCCCTAAAAGAGCAAAAGACCAAAAACTCCCAATGGCAACAATTTGCTCAAAAAAGAGCAGAAACAAACAACACACCCCAGCTACGGGAATGTGGGAGCAGGATTGAGGAAATCTCCATGGCTTCTGTGGCCTGAACAAGGGCTAATGCTGAGCAAAGAAGAGGGAAAGACAGCTCTCAGCACAGAGGCGGCAGACGGAGGTTCAGATGTAGGAGTTCCTGAGCCGTGGGCTCAAACCTTCTATGAGCTCTGAGGTTGGAGGCTCAACTGCACGTCCCTCAGATGCCATAGGACCCAGGTCCTCTAGTCAAACCCTGGGAAATCAAAGTGTTGCCTTTCACCCTGCTGATTCTTCAGCCTCAGGGTGAGGCACACAACTCCATATGACTCTAACCAGCTCTAACCAGCCAGTCAGTCCAGCCATCCAAACTATAAAGCAGGCCATTGTATTAGGAAGCAGAGTGAGGGTTATACAGAAAAGAGGTGCTGGCTTAGTTTGGTTTGAGAAGTTTAGAGTCAGAGCTGGGGGGGACGGCTAAAGTACCTCCTGGATAAGCACGAGGACCTGAGTTCAGATCCCCAGCACCACCCAGATGAGCAGAGTGGTGCAAACCTATAACCCTACTGCTGGGGTGAGGGGCAGAGACAGAGATCCCCGGGGCTTACTGGCAAGTCAGTCTAATTGCAAATGTGAGCTCCAGGTTCAGTGAGAGACTTTGTCTCAAAAAAGAAAAAGGTGGCAAATGATAGAGGCACACACTGGATGTCAAACTGTGGCTTCCACACACATGCGCGCGCGCGCGCACACACACACACACACACACATACACACACACGGGAGTGCACCTGCACACATACATACACATGTGCACACACACATATACACACACCAAAATTTTTTTTAAAACCTTTAGAATCAAATAAGTAGGCACAAAGCTCTTCACTAGTGCAACCTTGCAGGTGAAGAAACTGAGGCAGAGGACAGTGAAAGGGCATCTTCAAGGTCACACACAACACACTGGTATTAGAGGTGAGATTTATCGATA
This sequence comes from Neotoma lepida, assembly GCA_001675575.1. NCBI lineage: Eukaryota > Metazoa > Chordata > Mammalia > Rodentia > Cricetidae > Neotoma > Neotoma lepida. The sequence goes on along the minus strand of LZPO01066362.1, from coordinate 65,402 downwards.
AACACACAGCCCCTGTGTCCCTCCAATGACCTCCTAAATCTTTGGCTCGGGCTCTTTTGTCAAGCCTGTAGCCTCTTTCTTCAATTACTAGCAACAGGCGCCACCGGCCAATATTCTTGCTGGGTCACANGGCAGCTCTCTAAGTGGAGCCATTGCACAGAGGAATGGCGGGGCTTGAATTAGTTTTGCAGTTTGTTTTCCTGGAGCTCATGAATGGCAAAGCGGGAAATAATCTATGGACTTCATTGTTGGGGTAGGAGAATGATTTACAAGGCCCTGGCAGAGGTCATCAGCCTTGGCTCTGATGGGAAATAAGAAATTGCTCAAAGCCTGTAATTCCAGAGAGTGACAAACACCATAGTCACCTGAAACCGTGGTTTCAGCTTGCGGTTCCAGCTCGGCTTTGTGTTTTCCCACCAGTTGGTTCGTTTGTTTGCTTAACTTAACGTGGGGACCTGCTTCCTGATACGCTTCTAAAACAGTCTCCCCCAGCCCCTCCTACAAAGGACTCTGGCATTTCTTAGGGACCTAGATCTCTTTGATTGTTCTGTGGCAATCTCATTTTAACTCAGGATGTGCGGGAGGGATACCATGTGACCAGAAAGGAGCAGGATGAGGACTGGGTGCCAGCAACGGTGAGTGTGTGACCAACTGGAAATACAAAGTATGTTCTTGAGACTCCCGAAACTTGAAAACAGGTTAATGTTTATCACTTGTCCCAAACAGGATGACTTCTGACCAGTGANGAAAATAAACACTGTTTTTCCTCTAGAGCAGTCCAAGTGGTCACAGATCCCCGGGTATGAGCCGCTTGAGTCTTCTTGCTTGTTTTGTTTTGAGACAGTGTTTTGCTGTGCAGTCAAGGCTGGCCTCAAACTCTTCATCCTCCTGCCTCAGCCTTCTGAGTGCTGAGACTATAAACACNTGCTACTACACNTGTTTTATTCATAGCTGTGGGGATTCAAATGCGCTAAGCTTGACTTACTAGTTCTAGCAGGAACCTAGCACATGTAGCGGCTTTGTTGGTACCTGTTATTCTGTCTGTGAAGGTCCTCCGTAGGGTCAGTTTTGAAACGAAGACTTGGGTAGAATGAAACCTTATAGAATTANATTCAGCTTCAACTATCATTACTTATGGATGTCTCCAACAAGCATTAGACCAGGCAGAAACAGTCACACACTGTCGNGTTGTGCAATAGGAAGCTGTAGTTTGCTGCAGGGTGATTGGGTGGATTAGTTTTCCATCACTGTGACAAAACACGGAGGTGAACAACTCAAAGGAAGAAAGATGGAGCTGGACTTGTGGTTTCANTATNTGGTCATTGGTTCTTTTGTCNCTTGGCTGAGGGGGAGGCAAATCATCATGGCAGGGAGCACATGGCGGAACCACACTGCTGACCTTGTAGAGGCTGGGAATGGGGCGGGGGATACGTGGGCACGGGAGAGGAGAGACAGGGAGTCCAGGACCTCCTACCTTCAACNAGGTCCCATCATCTGAAGTTTACACTACCTATCAATAACCCATGAATTTATAAATTTATAGTGGATTAATCTGCTCAGGAAGTCAGACCCTGAATAACTCAATCACCTCCCCAAAGTTCCACTTCTGAATACTTTGGGAAGCAAGTCTTTAACACAAGATTTTGGGTGTAAATTTAAAATCCAAACGGTGGGGCTGGAGAGATGGTTCAGTGGTTAAGAGCACTTGCTGCTCTTCTAGAGGACCCAAGTTTAGTTCCCAGCCCCCACATCTGGNAGCTCATAACCACCTGTATCTCAGCTTCAAGGAATCTGACACTTTCTTCTTCCTTCATGGGCACCCACACACACATGTGCACATACANACACGATAATGATGATGATGATAAATCTAAAACAATTTTAAACTGTAACATTAGATAATTAGTTTAAGAATGTTGTTTTGCTAAGAAGTGATGACAATTTGTGTTAGTTGGGACTCTCCAGAGGAGCAGAGAAAATAGAATGGAATATATTAAAAGACTTAGCCCAACAATGGTCATCACTTGCCAGAGAGGCTGAGAACCTGGTAGCTGCTCAGACCATGAAACCAGGTGCCTCACCGGTCCCACTCTGATGCTGAAAGCCTGGAGAGTTCCTGGAGAGCTTCTAGCCTTCAGTCCACGTTAGAAGCCCAAAGACACTGGTTCTAATAACAACAGAGGATCAGCAGTGGCTGCGACAGGGTAGATGAACGTGCCAGGAAGAATGAAGGCCAATCTAGAAAGAAGTTCAGTCTCTCATGTTCCATTCTCCCTGTCATTCCCTTCTTTATGCCCAACATTTGCTAAATTGTAGGGTTCAAAGTTTAACCAGNCCAGGAACTTACCCATTTTTCATGTGCTAGTTATCTGCTCCTTTTATTCTCCACATGGCCAGAAACATGCTCAACTTAATCATTTCTTAAAATTCAGATTTAACCAAGATGGGTATGGTGGGACATGCCTGTACNGTCAGCACCCAAGAAATGGTAACAGGAGTTCAAGGCTAGCCTCAAAATATCATGAGTTTAAGAACATAACGGGCTACCTGACTCCCTGTCTGTCCCGTGTCACACAAAATCTGGATTTAACCAAGATATGTTGGGCTGAAGGGTAGCTCAATGATAGAGGGCTTNTGTTGCATGTATAAGACCCTGGATNCAATCCCCAATACTGTAAAAGAAACAACCAAGATGTGCCCTGATGGGGGCGACATGATGATGTGTGAACCTACATTGAGACACAGATCGACTCGCTTCATCCTGCAAGCATCCATGTTCACCTGGCTCAGGGCATGAGATACATTTGCATGAATAGTATGTGGTAAGAGACAGGAGAGAAAAANATAGGGGTTAAAAATTAGCTGTGACAGGCACCAGGAAAGAGCACTGAAGAGAGAATGTCAGAGTGTCCAAGTATACCCAAGATTCTTATGATGCCACCGTCCTGGAAAGATGTGAGTCTGTGGNTCTGCCATACATTTTTGATCCTATAAAAAGCTTCCAAGCAACCACTGTAGCCTCTTTTTCTCCCTTCCATCCTCCCCTCGTCCCTCTTTCCTTCCCCCTGTCTCCTGGTTGAATGACTTCTATTCTCCAGTCTAGCAGANTTTGGCTTTCTTTGTCTGTGTTTAAGCTATTTCTGCATTTCACTGAAGCCTCTGGAAGCAGCAATTGGGTAATACAGCAACAGCCCGAGGTGTTTGGCACATAGCAACCCAACGATCCACTGACTGCTGACTAGTCTATGCTGAGATTTCCTGCCTTTAAGGATCTTTCCAATCCCAAGGCTTCTTGGGAAGGTTAAATGAGGTAAGTATGTGGGAATCTGTGACACACAGTAGGGCTCCCTCAGTCATGGAAGTTTGTGAATCTGAGCTCACAGGGGTCTTTCCACAACTGTTGAGTTACATCTGCCATTATCTATTTGGGCTGGGTAGATATGTCCTTAGTCATTCATATGTAAGACTGTGGAAAGTGGATATATTGCTAGTCATGGGAGGTTGTTATAGAGTGGGGAACCCCATTTTTCCATTAAGACATAAGCTCTGAGATTGATTACATTGGGCTGATACTTCTGAATCCATCTAATTGCCAGCCTCTTTGGATACAAGTCAGTTTCCTTCCATAGTCTGTATCCCATGGTCCTTCAGGGAACCTACATTTTCAATAAGCTAGCATTGCTACCCAGGTAGCAGGCACAGGACTCTGAGTGACAGAACTGTGAGGAAGACCTGAAGACTTACCACGTGCTGAGAGTTTTCTATGCAGCAATTCTGAGCTTGCCTGTTTACCTCACTTACAAAGATGAATAAAGCAATTCCTGTCCATAACGAACATAAGGAAATGCAGTATACAGACACCAAAAGATGGCAAATTATTCCAAGCACATGACAAGNGGAAGTCAGGGCAATAAGAGCAACGAGAATTTAGAAAAGGTTAATGCTAAGGGCCGTGGTCATGGATGTTTTCAAAGGTGAAGGTGGGCTGATTTTGGACTCTAAAGGGTGGGAAATATCTGGGCTACGAGAGAGAAGAAAAGTAGACTATGTGCCAGGATCGTGAAGAAACCTGAAGACAGGAAAGAACCTCACNTGTGCCTAGAAGACAGTGAAAACCAGACACAAGCAAAGGCAAAAGTGTGTGTGCCTCCTCCGCTGGCTTCACCCACTAACATCTCGGCTAGCTTTTCACATCAGTACACAGTGTGCCTCCTCAGCTGGCTTCACCCACTAACATCTTGATTAGCTTTTCACGTCAGCACACATCGACTTCCTTATCCTTTTACATACGCACAGCATTCTATGGTCTGGATGACTCTTGCTCGCTCATCTATCTCCCCTTGGTGACTGCTTAAGTTGCTGCCGGATTCTTGCTATTGGGAACCTCTGAAGGGAATCACATTGGGCCTTTGGTTTGTTGGTCCATTTGTAGAATAAACCTCTAGAATGACAATTACTGGACTAAACTACCTGTGCATTTGTAGTTGTCACTGGTATTACCAAATCGTCCTATTGGTTACACTCCTATCTTCATCATATCAGAGCGCCTNTCTCCCTATTGCATGGCCAGCACAGCCTGCTGGCTAGTCTGGAACATAAAAATGCCTGTAGTTTACTTGGCATTAATCTTATGGCTGAAATTATGTTTTCATATATTTTGAATGCTATTTGTGATTTCTTTATAACAAACAGTAAACTCATATCCTTCAGCCATTTTTCTGGGATTATAGGAAATATTTAGATGAGAAACAGCGGGGAAAGAGCTGTGAGANCTTCCTCCGTTTACCATTTGTCTTTTGATTCTCATTTGGTTTATTGCATCAATGATATTTTTTTTCCTGTGTCACAAACCACCACAGAAAGCATTAACTTGAAACAATGGCCAAATTGTTTGCTCACGATGGACTCAGCTGAGGCAATACCTCCGTGTTCCACCAGGTGTCCTTGTCCTTTGCTGTCAGTGGAGAAGCTGGAAGTAGCCAGCCACCTGGTAGCCCAGAAGCCTTTTTAGGGTGCTCACAAGACAGTTAAAAAANTTTAAAAACAAACAAAATACCAGCTGTCCTTTCTGTGGATGTGCAGCTTTGGGAAAGACACATGCTGACCTGAGGCCGGCTGAGGATCTGGTCTCCCCCTCGAGGTCCTGTGGTTATGAATATCGGAGCTATCTCAGCCCCTTATCCAGCCTCTGGCCCCCACGTCTTAGATGCTGCTGAGAAAAGAGGGTGGCTGAATAGACCAAAGCAAGGCGATGCTGGCAAGGAAGAAAAGAGGGCCTGAGCCAGGGGCTGTAATGGGTTGAGTTTTGTTCTATCATTTTGAGTTGACACCTTGGGCTGCCATAATAAAATACCACATTCCATGCAGTTAAACAACATTCGTTTCTCAGAGTTCGAGGGCTGGAAGTCCAGGACTGAGGTGCCATCATGGTCAAGGTCCAATGGGGGACTATTCAGGGATAGAGACTGATGATCTTTTGTAGTTTCTTCAAATGGCAGAGAGGAGGAGCAAGAGTGTTTGTTGGGGTTCCTTCTAACAGGGAATTATTCTGACCCTAACTCNTCTCCCCAAATAACCCCCAATGCCCTGTGGGTTCANATTTCAGCATATGGGTAGGATCCTGGGGGTGTAGCTCAGGGCAGACCACTTCTAGAGCATACGAGGTTCTGGGTTCAACTCTCAGCTCTGCAAAGGGCTAACACAAAAAGATTGCATTTCAGAGTGTGAGTTAAGAGGAACAAAAAGATTTCCGCACCCACCGAAAGGATAATTGAAGCCTTGACAACACTTCCCTCCTCAGGAGCCCAAATGTGACCATCTTTGGGAAGAGTCTCTTTACAGAAGTAACAGTGTTACAGTGACGTCATCTGGATGGGCTATACACACACAGGACCAGGGAAACATCCAGGCTTAGGAGCAAAGAAGACAATGGGAAAAGAGGAAGGCGAAGACCACCTAGAGGGCAAGGACAGACTCTTGTCCCACAGCCCTCAGGAGGAACAAACCTGCCGGTACCTTCACACTTCAGACCGTGCACCCATAGATGTTACTCTCTCAGCCAGCCTCTTCGCTACAGTCCCTGTCTCACTGCCTCCACGGACCACAACAGCCACTTCCAACTACTTGGTAGGAGATGCCTGCTTGCTTTTTAACAGGCACTATCCCCATTCTGATAGGAAAAGGGAACTACGGCCTGTTAGCAATGTCTCCTAAGACTTACTGGGGTGGTACTGAACTTGGAGTCAGCTGACCAGGGATTTCACCCAGCCTCCAGTGTACTCTGCCTTAGTGAGTATTGCAAGGATTACATAAAACTATGAACTGCTAAGCCNGTAGGTGGGCTTCTAAGAGTCTATGTCTGGGGGCTGGGGCTTGGAAGACAGAGAGAAGTCAGGGCATCTGCCTCAGACACTGTTCTCCTCAGATGAAGTGATAGCTCCTTAATTTTTTCAGGACTGTGGCTTGAAGCCAGGGCCTTGTACATGCTAGGCAAGTGCTCTATCACTGGACTGTACTTCAGTCCACCTCCTGAATATTGACTAAATAGCAGCAACCCTTACTGAACCCTTTGAGGCTTGCAGTGATAAAATTACAAGGTCTGTTCTTGGTAGTTCTGCTGAGTGTTATGCTCTTTCCTCTAAATATGCTTGACAATAATCGGGGGGGTGTTTCAAAATAGCTAGTAGAGATAATCTTGAATCTTNCTCAACACAAAGCAAGGACATATGACTGAGGTGATATAATACCAGTGACTCTGATCTGACCAGTTAAACTGCACACATGTATTAAATGTCACTCTGCCCTCCTAAAAATAGGGACAATTAATTACTATGTATCAACTACAAATAAAAATACATTTAAAAAGCTGACTCTGTTGGCAGAGGTTCGGGTGAGATAGTCCTGAGGGTATGAGAGTGGGATCGTTGGCCACACACCCCTTGTCTGCCATGTGGTGAGGGNAGGGAAAGATGTCTCCCTGCCCCCGCCCCCAGCCACCTGTGGTGAGTGATGGAGCTGGCCCTCCCCCTCACCAGCTGCAGCACTCAGGAAAGTGGACCCTGCACCTCGCCTGGGCAGCACAGTAGAGCTGACCCTGTTGGTGGAGGTGGAGGTGAGCCATCCCTGATGTTGTGAGCAGGGGAGAGCTGTCCCCATTACTCATCTGTCATGGGGCAGCATGGGCAAGGAAGCGACCCCCACCCCTACCCCCAGCCCTACACCCCTTGCCCATCAAGCCTGAGGCAGGTGGAAGAACTGGCCCTGAGGTTATAAGGGAGGGAGCCCAGTGATTCTTTGTGATGAAAACCTGCATATAAAAACATTCAGATAACGGAGTTGAGTGACTCACTGTGTCACACTGCAGCTTCCATGATAAGATTTTCCCCTTCATCCTTTTTTTCCCTTTTTTCTCTTAAATTTTATTTTGTTTTATATTGGGGGAGGGGAGGGGAGGGATGAGATTGGGAGGCATGAAGTGAAAGACACNAAGAATGAATAAAAAGAAAGTTAATAAAAGGGGGGACAAAAAATACATTAAAAAAATCTCCTCTAGCAAATGGTCTTAAAATAATAAAGCTTCGTGTACTAGTCGCTTTTCTGTTGCTGGGATAAAATATCATGACCAAGGCAATCTACAGAACAAAGAGTTCACTTGGGCTTTCAGTTCCAGAGGGCTAAGAGTCCATCATAGTGAGGAGGCAGGAGGCAGGAGCAGGAAGCTGAGGGCTTCCATCTTTAAAGGCAGGCAACAAAACAGCAGAGAGAGCAAACTGCAAGGAGGGTGTGGCTATGTAATCTTCCTCCAGCAAGACTGCACTCCTAAGCCTCCCCAAACAAGCAGAGAACCTACTATTCAAACACCCCAGTCTGTGGGGAACATTTCTCATTCAAACCACCGCACCTAGCTATCTACAAGGTATTGTTTTTAGAGCTGGTCTTGAATTATACTAGTAGATAGAAGACTGCCTGAAATCTAGCTTAAAAGGTCTGGCTCTCGCTTCGGACAGCTGAGGGTCCTCGTATGGTTTGTGTACTGAGAGTCCTCTCAAAGGTTTGTGTGCTGAAAGCTTGCTCATGTCTGTAACTTCATTGAGGGCTTAATCCATAGGTGAGTTGTGGGGAAGGCTTGGCTGGAGGAAGTAGGTCACTAGACATGTCTATGAAGGGTCTATCCTGCCTTGACATCCCTGTCTTCTCTTTTCTCCTTCCTGGCTGCCATGAGGTTAGGCTCTCCGTGCCAGCACAACTGAAAGCCATGATATTGCACCTTGCCTCAGGGTAAAAGGGATAGAGACAGCTGATCTTAGAACCATGAAGACATGAGCCAAGATAGAGCCTTTCTATTTGACAGTTTTTCTCAGCTGTTTGTCAGAAAGACAAAACCTAACTAACAAGGCCCCTCTGTATTGCTTTCCTGCATTCAGATTCAATACCAATTTTTTCCATTTTTAAAACTCTGAGACATGTATTCACACGGTTGTATGTGGGCATGTGTATGTAACATTGTATTAGCATGGTTCCAGGTAGAAGCATTTTTTCCATTTTTTGCTACAGATGTTATGGTTGACTTAGTGTGTCTCGGCAATAGTGAAATGACACAGGAAGTGGCTCCAGAAAACTTCAGAGAGAGATGTGGGGCAGATTAAGGTGACAGAATAAGATGTCTGCTACTTACTGCTTACATAACAAACCACCCCCCAAATGTAGTACCTTGAGACCACAGCCCTTTCTTTGTTTACCATTATGTAATCCAGGCTGAGCTGGTTGGTTCTTCTCACCCGAGGTTATCTGTGTGGCTGAAATCCGCTGCCAGGTCAGGTGAGGCTGTTGTTCCAGGGGTCTCAGCTGGAGTGGCTGATCATATTTCCCCCTTTTCACATGGTGGCAGAAGCGTACTCGATGGCCAGATAGGACATCCCAAATGCTTAGGTACTCCAACTGTGTCATGTCTGCTAATGTCACAGAGGCTGAGCGTCAGTGCNAGCCTGGATTGCTCTAAGGCACCGGTATAGGAAAGCATGTTCCCAGGGGTCCTTGGTAGGTGAATCCTCAACAGTTTTTCTGAGAAACTTTAGGCAATGTCCTGAGACGGTGAAAGGTAAAGTTTATAGATAAGCTGGAAGTTTGGTCTTAGAATGCAGGTTCAAGAACTTTCAAATCTGGGTTCCTTTTGTTAGTACAACCCCATGTACACACATCAGCAAGTAAGACCGAGGGCAACTCAAACTGGTTGGCTTTGAACAGCTCTCTCATCTCTGGGGCTGTCTCTCCCGATTGTAAAACTCCTCCCCAGGGTTACTTGTGGTAAGGATGATGTGAGCTCAGGCTCTTCTGTGAGAACGGTAAGAGCCTCACACAGGTGTGGACGGTCTTCCTGTCTTGGCCAGGATCCGCTGTTTCGGGAGACATTAAGCCTGGTGCACAGAAAGACGTATGATACTCAGTGAGAAATCCGAGGCCCAGCTGTGTAAATCACCTTAAAAATTCATGAGAGGACTTTTTTTTTAATTCCATATGCGTTAAATTTGTCTCTGTCACTTTCTTTCCCTAAGATCAATAAAAAGGAAACTGATTTTATTTCAAAAAACCAATTATTTCTGCTTTCCCTTTTGTGCTCAAGCCTAAATGGCTCCTTCTTTTCCAGTGCAGCCTGTTCAATCCAGTGTCAATCCAGCTCACCAGACAGCTCCAGGAAGTGCTTAATGGATCACAATCCTCCTCCCCATCCATCAAGTGTTACCAAGTCCTTCTTATGTCTGCGTTGGTGCTAGGACCCAATGGCAAAGAAAAAGACGGTTTTTACCCTCCAGGAGCTCACAGAGCAGCGACGAGACAGATGGAGAAACAGGAAACAGTGCTGAGGCTGTGCACTTCAAAAGGAACAGACGTGTTTATTCAGCAAATATTTAATGATCGTTTGTTCTGTGTATGCCTCAGTTAGTGTGAAATACAAAGACGGTTAAGATTCCTCTTCCATTTTTATGGTGTGACTGGTCGAGGAGACAGACAAGTCAACAGTCAGAATTCAGAACCTCAGGAGTCAGCCCCAGTGTCGCGTGGGAGCAGCGAGAGCAGAACCTGCCAGCTAGAAGTGGTTGGGGAAGATTTCCCACAGCGTTGTATAAAACAAGAAAAAGGCAGGGATAGATTCCAGGGCCAGAGATACAGCCAGGTTGAGCAGCCTGGGAAACTAGGACACTTGAGAGAAAGCAGTGTAGCATGCCTGGTCCACAGAGTGAGAAGGGGGCTAGGAGAGGGAAATCTGGAGAACTAGGCAGAGGTCAAAGCACAGGAGGAAGATAGATAGTTCCATTGATCTGCATTTTAGGAAGATCATTGCAGAAGTGGGTCAAATGCCCCCTAGGGGCTGCCTCGGGGAACAATGGCACTTGTAAACTAAATTGTTATTTAATTCGTATTTATTTTATTTCATGTGTGTATGCGTACCTGAGTGTATGTATATGCACATGTGTGTGCATGAACCCACAGACATCAGAAGAGGTCATTGGGACTGAAGTCACAGGTGGTTGTGAGCCATCTGTCAAATAGCTCTGCAGAGGAAGATTGCAAAGATGGGAAAGACCCCAAGCCGAGGCGATGGGGTGGGCTTCAGGGGACGCGGAGCCTGTCAGCACATCATTCACAGACTTAACACCCAGCCTGCAGCACTCTGTTCTGAACACTGTACCAATGTAATCAAGGAGGAAGAGTCAGGAGATGGGTGGACGTAGGGATGTAGGAGCAAGGGAAGAGGGAGGAAAAAGTAACGCTCAAGTTCCTGACTTGTGCAACCCCATGTTGAGCCTCAAAGGATGACACCACCAAAGTACAGTGTTTGGAGACACATGAAGCATTAGACCCAAAGGAAAAGCTTGCTTCTGCCCACCCAAGGCTGAGTGGAAACTCTGGAATTCCCCATCTCTGTTAAGAATGCGCTGCCCTACAGTGAAGCCCTACAGTGAAGCCCCAGCAAGTCAGTAAGACTGGAAGAATAATGTCTCTCCTTTTGCACATTCAAATTCCACAGAGGCCTCTTGGAAACCTCTTGGTCCTCTAAAAAGCACCTGTGAGCCTCTGAAACTGTCCTTATAGCAAACAGGGCACCATGGTTTTTAGTAATGCTAAGTGAGTGACTGTATCACTCCTGTCATTCTCCCTGTGCATGCCTNTCTCCTTTTGGATGTTAATCAATTGTATGCCTTTTCTTTTTAAGCTTCCTTCGTCAGTTTATCCCCTTGGCCTTTCAGAGGGCAGAGGGCACGTTTCCCTTTGCCTCTACAATAGTACACAGGGCTGCTGTGCTCTGAGAGGTATAACAAGGAAGATTGGTGAGCCTGCAGAGGGCACGTTTCCCTTTGCCTCTACAATAGTACACAGGGCTGCTGTGTTCTGAGAGGTATAACAAGGAAGATTGGTGAGCCTGCAGATACAGATGATGCTGTCTACTTGTGGAGTCTCTGAGGGAGGGCGCAGTGGATATGAGCAGCTGGCTGTGTGAGGCCAGAGCTCAAGGGGCATGAGCCGAGGATGCGCGCGTTGGGGCTTTCAGAGGCAGGGCAGCTGAAGCAGAGCAGTGGTTGAGGCCACTCTAGGGACATCGTGCTGTGTGAAGAGTGGACAGAGAACTTAATCACAGAGAAGCCCATCACTTACGAGAGAGTGAATGAAGATGACCTGGGCAGAGTGGGAGTATTAGCAGAGAGTCCTGGAGAACAGAGTCATGTCCCTCAAGTGCTGAAGAGGGATCAAAGCTTCTGGCATTCTGTCTGTCTGTCTCTCTGTGTCTACACATACACACACACACACACACACACACACACACATGCACACACGCACACCTACACCAGTGCCCTTCCCCATTTCTTTCTTTTTTTTTTTATGTTTTTCGAGACAGGGTTTCTCTGTGTAGCTTTGCGCCT